>WNWK01008013.1:0-88244 GCA_009830355.1 Cherax destructor | reverse complement strand
TTTTGTCAGTCTTTACACAAGAAGACGTAAATGAGATTCAGAAATTAACAATTATTCAGTTCCTGAAGAATTCAAGTTAACTAATATTACTGTCACGAGGACATGGTTATCAAACAGATAGATAAACTGAAGCAAAATAAGTCCCCGGGACCCGACGAGTTGTTTTCAGGGTACTTAAAGAATGCAAGATGGAACTTAGTCACCATTAACAAATGTGTTTAATACGTCCATCCTAACTGGTATTGTGCCAGAGATGTGGAAGATAGCTAATGTAGTTCCTATATTCAAATCAGGGATAAGTCAATTCCATCAAATTACCGTCCAATAAGCCTCACATCTATAGTAGGCAAATTATTAGAATCAATTATAGCTGATATTATTAGAAGTCACCTTGAAGAACATAATTTGATTAATGAATCTCAGCATGGGTTCACGAGAGTCGTTCCTGCCTAACAAATTTACTGACGTTTTTCAATAAAACATTTGAGGCAGTAGACAGTGATAAAGAATATGATATAGTTTACTTGGATTTCAGTAAGGCCTTCGATAGAGTACCTCACAAGAGACTCTTAAGAAGGTGGCAGCTCATGGTATAGGAGGTAAAGTTCTAGCTGGATAGAGGCATGGCTTACCAATAGAAAGCAGAGAGTTTCCATTAATGGGGTCAAATCTGAATGGGGATTAGTCACTAGTGGCGTTCCACAAGGATCAGTTTTAGGCCCATTGTTGTTCATAATTTACATAAATGACCTTGATGAAGGAATTGCAAGTGACATGAGTAAATTTGCTGATGATACAAACATAGGCCGTATGATTCATTCTGAGGAGGATACCAGTGAACTCCAGGAGGATTTGGACAAATTAATGTCTTGGTCTCAAAAGTGGCAGATGAAGTTCAATGTGGACAAGTGTAAGGTACTAGTCCTTGGTAATGAAAATATCCCTCGAATTTATAAACTAGGTGAAGTAGAGCTTGATCATACAGAATGTGAAAAAGACTTGGGAGTCATGGTAAGCAGGAATCTAAAGCCAAGACAACAGTGCCTAAGTGTGCGCAATAAGGCTAACAGATTACTAGGATTTATTTCAAGAAGTATAAGCAACAGAAGTCCAAAAGTTATTTTACAGCTCTATACATCACTAGTGAGACCTCATTTGGATTATGCAGCTCAGTTTTGGTCTCCTTACTACAGGATGGATATAGATTCATTGGAGAACATACAAAGAAGAATGACTAAAATGATTTACAGTATAAGAAATCTCCCGTATGAAGATAGACTTAGAGCGTTGAATCTCCACTCTCTAGAGAGACGTAGAATGAGGGGAGATATCATAAGAACATAAGAACATAAGAATGGAGGAACACTGCAGAAGGCCTACTGGCCCATACAAGGCAGGTCCTTATCAAAACCACCACTACCTAAGAATTTACTCCTGTACTCACGAGGTGTACAAGTGGATGATGGGCATAAACAAAGGAGATATTAATAAAATACTGAGGATATCGAACCAAGTAAGAACCAGAAATAACGGATTTAAATTGGATAAATTTAGATTTAGAAAGGACATAGGCAAGTACTGGTTTTCGAACAGAGTTGTAGATGCGTGGAACAATCTTCCGAGTACTGTGATAGAGGCTAGGACCTTGGGTGGCTTTAAAAAGAGATTGGACAAATATATGAGTGGGAGGGGCTGGGTTTGATTTGTGTCGTGAGTACGGGAATAAATTCTTAGGTAGTGGTGGTTTTGATAAGGACCTGCCTTGTATGGGCCAGTAGGCCTTCTGCAGTGTTCCTCCATTCTTATGTTCTTATGTAATATACTGGTGTGATATACTGGTGTGATATGCTGATGCAGATTACTGGTGACTTATGGGTGTAGATTCCAGGTGTGATTTACAAAATTACTGATGTGATTTGGTGTTGTAAATTGCATTTCTAAAATCCTAGAGATACTGGCGTGATGTACTGGTGTTAAATACTGATGTAATTCACTGGTGTGACATACCGGTGTGATATTCCGGTGTACAATACTGGTGTAATGTACTGGTGTAGTTTACTTCATACAATATAATGGTGTAAAACCCTGGTGTGATATACTTCCTGTAATATAGTGGGGTAAGCTACTGGTATAATATAGTGGGGTAAACTTCTGGTATAATATAGTGGGGTATGCTAATGGTATAATATAGAGTAATAAACTAAATATAGCCAGGAGCTAAAACTTGACTTATGCAATTAAATAGAGATAAGTAAATATTCACCCATGCATACACACAAGTATACTTATGCATACATATTCATGCACAAAAGTGCACATACATACATGCTACATATTCACACAAATACGCACATGTACACATGTGTATTAGTGTACATGCGTACATATACTCATTCTCACTCGCATGCACACGCATAAATGCTCTCAAATTTGCTGCGTTGTAATATTATATCCACTCTGTTTTAGTCATTTTGCGTATAGTGAGGTGAAGGAGCTTGGCTCACACAATACTGGGAAGCTCTTCTCGGATCACACAACGACTGATTCATCTCTAGAAAAATAATTTGTTGCCTCTTTGATCTTGTCCTAGACGTAGGTGTTTGTTTACCTTGTGTTGTTGTCGCTATCGTTCTTAGAAGTATATTTACCACCAAACTTAATCCTTTTATCAGTTCTAATATTAACTCCTGGTCCTGGAGATGAAAAGCAGCATCACATAACAACATGTTTACACCCAGGCTTCACAGACTTGTCGTGACCTTTAAGTGTACGTCTAGTGTTAGTATTTTGCGATAGATACTTTCCTCTCGTTATTTTCACAATATTGTGAAGTGACGTTCTTTGTTGACAAAAGTTTTAGTGCTGACTTGGCCAATATTATCTGATACCCAAGTGCACATTTTTTTTTCAGAAATATATTCGTATGTTTTTTTTTTTTTTGCTATTTGTATGGTATGATTTATGAAAATGTTTATATGTTTATACTCCATTGTATTTCAGTTCAGAAAACAAATATTAATACATCACTGCTGTCTCGTCTATTCTGCTCCATTCTCGTAACCTCTCCAGAAACACCAGACAAACTGACCAAAACCACTACTCAGAAATAAGGGACATTTAAACTGACCAACACCACTATTCCGCAATAAGGGACATTTAAACTGACCAACACCACTACTCCGCATCCTGTATGTTCCCCTGAATTCATTTAGAGATCATTAATGGTGATAAATGTTCACGAATTCTTCACAACAATGGCTCATACTTGGGACTGGATTGTAAATGGCTGCACCTTTAAATATCAGTTTAATTTCCATCACAGACAAAGTATTCTCTTTGTAAAGATTCAACTGAGCAGAGAGTTCGCTTTTTCCCAGTGATAACTTACATTTTATATCATATTTGCTGTAAAGGCTACATGGATTGCTAACAACTTTTACAACAATTAAACAATCATAACGACATCAAATGTACTTCTCAATATCTCTCATTTATTACAAAGTATTCCTGTTATTGCACACACCTTAACCTCTGTCTCATTCTGCTAAGAAAATTCCTTCTCAGATTTTAATATTTTATCACATTTATCGTAAATCTTTAAAAATATCCACCTTGCTTCCTCTCAGCCCCATCAAACGTCTTATTTAAAAAAATGAAACAAACACACTTTATTACAAACAAGTGACCCGAAAGTTTACTTGTCCTTGCATAATGAACTCTGCTTTGTGATAATTATTTCTTTCTCAAAACCATCAGTAACAAATCTGGTTTCATTACGTTCTGTAATGAACAAGATTACCAGTAAATTAGTTAATTCATTATCATCTATTTAAATTATTTCAATGTAAACTCCATCCATCCCACCCAGGTCTTTTTTTTTACACAAATCAGTTTTACAGGCTAAGAGCTGTTATCCTACCTAAGTTCCTTTCAAAGTCTAGCCTATCTAAAGTATTCTACCACCCCAGGATGCGACCTACACCATACCGTTAACACCCAGGTATCTACTTACTGCTAGATGAATAGGAACAGCAGTTGTAATTAAAAATGCTTAACTTTTTCACCCGTTCAGGGGATCGAACCCAGGGCACTCAGTGTGTGAGCTGAGTGCACTACCAACAGAGCCACAAGAATGAATAACCTCAAGTTAGCTTAGCGCAATACATGAACACAATAACTGGCCTGACTTTCACCTCCTTCACTCAAGTCATTCATTCGTAAGAGTGTTCACCTATTAGATTACATCTTACTTCTCCTAGTTGTTAGGCACCAAATTTTTGCATCTAATTTAAAAAAATTATCGAAATATTCTCATAATCTTTGCATCACATCATTATTCATCTTCACTTCACCCTAACACATCCTCACTACTAAGCTCTACATATCTTCATTATATAACCTTATATATATTCACTACTCAATCCCTCAAATATCCACTCCTCATCTTTTTAAATCTTCACTGATCAACCCTTCAATTTTTCATTACTGAAGTTTCATCAATTAAATGGCTGTAATTAGAGACACAGAAGGATGATTGAGGGATGCGTCAACCCGGGTTAAAAAGGAGGGAGAAGGGACGTTCCAGAAAGGGTTGGAAGAAGAGGGTGAAGAAAGTTCTTAGTGGTAAGACTTGTGCATTTAACAGGCGTTTGTGAGAGTGTCATATCAGAGTTAGAGACCTTGTTCATAATTTAGAAATTACAGAGGAACTTGGCACAAGCGACCACAAATCAATTACTTTTAGCATTGAATGGAAGTATGATAGTAGGGGTAACTCAGTAACAGTCCCAGATTTTCGCTTAGCAGATTACAATGGGCTTAGAGAACACCTATCGTCTGTGGACTGGAGTAATGAAGAGAGCTATCAATACAGCTTTCTAAACACTATACATGCTGCCCAAAGAACCTTTATTCTGTATAAAGAAATAAGATCGAATATAAACTACCCGAAATGAATGAATAATAGGCTCAAACATCTTTTAAGGCAGAAGAAAGGAATTTATAAGCTCATCAAGAGGTGAGGATCATCTTATAAATCAATATATTCACATTAAGAGGGAAGTTAAAAAGGGGATAAGAAAAGCAAAACGGGACTATGAAATTAAAGTTGCTAGGGATTCGAAAACTAATCCGAAAGTTTTTTCGAGGTTTATAGAACAAATGTTAGAGATAAGATAGGTCCCCTTAAAAATAACTTTGGGCATCTTACTGACAAGGTGAATGAAATTTGCTCGATTTTTAATAATTATTTTCTCTCGGTTTTCACACAGGAACACACTAATAATATCCCAGTAATTATTTTTTATAGTGGGCCTGAAGAAGATAAATTATGTAATATCACAGACATTAGTGATATGGTTATCAAACAGATAGACCGATTGAAGCAAAAGAAATCCCAGGGCACTGATGAGCTTTTTTCAAGGGTTCTTAAGGAGTGTAAAATGGAACTTTGTTAACCAGTAACTAATATTTTTCATATATCTCTTCAAACAGGTGTAGTTTCTGATATGTGGAAAATGGCCAATGTAATTAATATTTTTAAAGCAGGGGACAAGTCGTTACCGTCAAATTACCGCCAAATAAACCTAACCTCAATTGTAGGAAAAAACTAAAGTCAATTATAACTGATATTACAAGAAACCTTGATAACCATAATTTGATTAATGATACTCAGCATGGATTCACGAGGGGCCGTTCCTGCCTATCTAATTTATTAACCTTCTTTAGTAAAGCTTTTGTGGCTGTTGATCACGATAAAGAATTCGATATTGTTTATTTAGATTTTAGTAAGGCTTTTGATAGAGTACCGCACCAGAGATTGTTAAAGAAAGTGGCAGCTCATGGCATTTGGGGAAAAGTACTGTCATGGATCGAGTCATGGCTCACCAATAGGAAGCAGAGAGAGTAATGTTTGTTTTATGGCAAGAAAGCTAATGAATAAATGTGAATTTTCTTTTTTTTAAGGATGGGAGAGGTGATTACACTATCTTGTTGGGTGTGGAAAGAAAATAATATGATAACAAATGCTAAATACATTAACAATATTTTAATGAATCTGAGGATAAGAGAGTTTCTGTTCAGGAGTTCCAACATGGTAACGTTACTTTAAAGGCTACAAAAGGTAATAGATAAAATTGCATACAAGACATTCCCATTAAATACTGGAATAAACCTTGGTAATAGATACAGTTAAATCGGTTTAAAAAGACACGTCAGCAAACACTGAGACCTAATTATTAGGGAACAACATTCTCCATGTCACCATGTGTCACAACACACTCTTCGCTTAATTATATACTGTTTTTTTAACCTCTGTGCGATGCAAACACTGGTGGTTATCACATTTTTTTCAACAAACCGGCCGTATCCCACTGAGGCAGCGTGACCTAAAATAAAAAGTGAAAGTTTCTCTTTTTAAATTTAGTAATGTATACAGGAGGAGAGGCGTGATTATAATTATAACCACATTTTTTAAAGAGATGGACCGGTAGGCCGGCGGAAGGCCTCAGTCAGATAACTATAAACTTAAGCTGGGGGTCATCATGTGACCTGTGTCCTGACAAACCTTAGCAACCAACTTCTGTCTGTTAGAAGTGATCATGATCCCAGGACAGAAACATTTTCAAATATGTCCTAGTGTTTGCTCTCGTGTCTTTTTAAACCATGAAATACTACTCCTGTCTTAGTGAGGTATTAAACCATCTGGGGGCGAGCTATATGAAGATAAACTTCAAATACAGAATCATGAGTAAATTTGAAAGTGTCTGTGAGACTAGGAACAATGTGACATTTCGTAAGTAATTGGAAGCTGCATCAGAACCCCGCATCTAGTTGAGTTCAACCTAGCGAGTGATTCATGGATCTTACAACGTAAGGTATTACGACAGACGAACAAGAATTTTTACATTTTTACCCTGTTACTGAAGATACGATATAATTATAAGCAATGTATTGCTCCGCCAGCGCCTGAGATATAATTATATGGTCAAGCAGCGTGTTATTAAGAACACTTCAGTTTCAGCTAGAGCCTGATATACCTCCTGCTCAGTCATGTTTTTAATTAAAAGTTCACATTCATGGTTTAATCAGCACGTTTGGTACTTCCTCGTTATCAGGTTTGGTTCTACTTCGTTATCAGGTATCCCTGCAGGTTTGGTTCTACTTCGTTATCAGGTATCCCTGCAGGTTTGGTTCTACTCCGTTATCATGTATCCCTGCAGGTTTGGTTCTACTCCGTTATCAGGTATCCCTGCAGGTTTGGTTCTACTTCGTTATCAGGTATATCTGCAGGTTTGGTTCTACTTCGTTATCAGGTATATCTGCAGGTTTGGTTCTACTTCGTTATGAGGTATCCCCTGCATCGATTCCATATAAGTCAATAATTCTCCTTAGCGGCTACAAACATTTAACGCTGGTGTATCCTGCTCAGGAAAAGGATTGGTTTCTTACTGGACAGTGTAGGTATAAATCTGTATGATTTTAGGTGTAAATCTGTATGATTTTAGGTGTAAATCTGTATGATTTTAGGTGTAAATCTTTATGATTTTAGGTGTAAATCTGTATGATTTTAGGTGTAAATCTGTATGCTTTTAGGTGTAAATCTGTATGCTTTTATAAAAAAAATGTTTTCCGTGCCATAACCTGGAAAAGACACAGCTGAACACCTTCAAAAAACACTGACGCGGTAAACCTTAAGGACGATTTCTGTCTAGTTTCACTGGGTTTGAAGCAAAATTGTTAATTATATATCATAATTAATAATGAGGGTATTATCGATTAATATGTAATAACTGGATAATGACTTCTGATTGAATTATGTATACCTGAAGGAGAAGCTTTAAGTAGTTATTATTGCTATCACATCATAAACAAGCGCTAAATCCCTTGAAACAGTTGCTGGAATTATTCTTTCATTCTTTTTTTGTCTTTCCACCAGCTTTTTAATTTTATTTCACTCATAACTCGAGTACTCTTTATCCGATCTTATTTAGATTTTGAATGCGTGTTTACTGTAACGAGAACTTGTTTCTGACAGCAAGTGACAGGTGCTGGCGCTGTCAGTTACTCAGACTTTTCCCCAGCATCAGATGACCTTTAATGCTCTCATCTACGTAGTGTCATACGTTCAAGAAAGTTGTCTCTTAAGTCGGCGAGTGTGGAAACGAAATTCGATTGTGTAAGTGCAGACTAGGCCATTTTATGTTCATAATTGTGTGGAAATTATGATTCACCTTTAATCATTAAGATCAAAATATACGCATTTACCTCTGAATGGCTTCAATATTCAATGGCTGATGCATCACACATACAATAGAGCTCCAGATCACTTTGTGAGTGTGATAAATTTCACTGGTCTGCATTTGGAATGTTTTTAATTTTTATTTGTATTCATGGTTGCGATCTTACATATTCTTGGGCTGCTGACTGTAAATATCTAAAACATTTTGCTCATTCACGTAAGGATTTTGAATAAAATACAAATTAATGATGATAAAAAATGTGAATTTTTAATAAATAGTTACTTTATTAAAATTAGGCAAGTAATCATGGAAAAGCACATTATGTTAGTTTTAAGAACATATGAATTCCAAATCAACATGAATCAAATCAAATGATTTTATTAAAAAATATGCTCCTAATGGTTAGCCTACATATTGAATCAAAGGAAGGAGGACCACTTTGATTGTCGCTTGTGCTGTGTATCGAGACCATTACGTTTCAATGACCAGCTGTAATCCGCCATCATGCTGACATTCCATTTGCCCTGGTATCGAGTTTCCATGGTGCAAATATCCTGATGGAACCGCCGTTATCTTTGTTCCTCACTGTAGTCCCCACAATTGTTGGGAAAATAGTCAAGATGGGAGTGCAAAAAGTGCATCTTCACACTCATTCTAGACCCAAGTTGTTGGAAACCTGAAATCAGGTCTTGGATAATTTTTTTCATATTAGGGGGAGCGCCTTTTTCCCAGGAAGTAGAGGAAAATCTGCTTGAATGAAAACCAGTCATTCACCTCGACACCTGCTAATGCTTCATCAAAATGCTTGTCCTTCATCAATTCCCGAATCTGAGGGCCAACAAAGATTCCTGCTTTTAGCTTGCCTTCACTTATACCAGGAAACTTTGACTCCAGGTACTTGACAGCAGTTCCATTCTTGTTCAAGACCTTCACAAAATTTTCATAAGCCCTAATTTGATGTGGAGTGGTGGCAGCAGAATTTTCTTGGGGTCAACTAGTGGCACAGTTTTCACGTTGTGTTTTCCTGGTAAGAAGCTGGTTCTTGGTGGCCAGTCTTTTTGTTCATAGTGCTGGCTGTCTGCCCTACTATCCCAAAGACACAGAAAACAAGGATACTTGGGGTATCCGCCTTGAAGACCTAGTAGGAGAGCAATAACTTTTAAATTACCACAAATGAGAAAATTGTGATTCTGGTACTTGATTGCAGATATTAATGTCTTCATATCTGCGTACGTTTCTGACATTTGGACACTATGGCCAAATGGCACAGATGCAGCTGAGTTGCCGTTGTAGAGAAGTACAGCCTTTAAACTTCTTTTAGAAGAATCAATGAAGAGTCTCTATTCATCTGCTTTGTATGACATCCCCATGTGTTCAGTAAGGCCAGAAATATTTGAACAGAATTACTAAAGATTCCTCTTTGTCAAAGAACTGAGTTAATTTCGCTTTACGATGACGGTACCAAGCGAATGTTGTTCCAGGAGCTAGAAGCCTGTGTTCCTTCAGTCTAGAGCCAAGTAACTGTGCACTTTTTTCTGGAAGGTTAAGGTCTCTCACCAAGTCATTGAGCTCAACTTGGTTGAAGGGTTTGGGATCATCATTTGTTGGTGGTTCATAGTCTACTTCCATCTCCTTAGAATCACTGGTGTCAGACTTAGATGAAATTTGCCATGTCTCAGGTGGCACAGGTACAGGAATATTTTCAGTGTGGAACAGCCTTTTTGATGAAGGAATATTTGGGTATATTATGCGATCTTTAGTCTTCTTGTTGAATCCAGCTACTTTAGTCATACAAAAGTAGCAGTCATCATGGTGGTTCATCCGCTCCCGCCATACCATTGGTACTCCAAAGGGCATATATTTAAGTTTTCCAACTGACCACATTTGCAGCTTACTGATGCAACTCCTGCAAGCTTTGTATGGTGCAAATGGTTTGTCCTGGTCTCTAAGTTTGCAGCCAAAAAAAAGCAAAGTAGCAGCGCTATAATAAAGGAGTAATGTTGCTCCGGGAATCTGAAGTGATGAATTGCCAGCAGACATAGCAAAATATGTCTGGTGAATTTATGCAGCCTCTAGACATATTAATATTCTGAAAACAAAGAAAAATATATTAGATTTAACATTTAAGTCAATATAAGGTAAGCATTTTAATTGGTAATATACCACTTTCTCATTTACTTATGTTATACGAAAAGAGAAAAGTATCGTTTCCGTATAACTTGACAACCTGAAGTGATAGAGATGAATAAAAAAACACAATGAATCACTATTTTCCATATTTATAACGAAAAAGATACCATAATAGAGTCAATAAAAAAACTGCAGACCAGTGTTATATATGTAATAATTTGTAGATGAATGGTTCAGAGAACCGACAAGTTGTAAATTAGACACATATGCAACACTTGGGTATCTTTATTGAGGAAACGTTTCGCCACACAGTGGCTTCATCAGTCCAATACAAAGTAGTAATTTTAAAAAAAATCTTAGAATCGTTGTAATTTTGATCAAATTGGACTATTTTAAATAACACAAATTTCTTTTTGTTCTCTCTTAGAGATTATGTAAGTTTTCTAAGGTTCTTTTGCTACAAAATTATTAATTTTTGCATTAACAAAAATGCATAAAATAAATCTTTAAACGTATAAAAGAAATTTTTAGAAAGAATTTAATTTTAACGGAGTTCTTGGTAATTGGCCATTTTTATATATTCCGCACAATATATATATACAGAAGATTTAAGAGATACATTGTTGATATAAAGATGGCATATACAGTACATGAGGTGTGAGAGATACATGTCTAGTACATATTGTTACGTGTTTCTCACTGATTATAATGCGAAAATCTCATCCAGCTCCTCAAAGCTGGGACGTGTGAACAAAATACAGCAGGCATTACCCCTCTGAACAGCAGCGCTGAGTAGCTGAAACAGAAAACTAGCTGCCTTGGGATCCCTAGTTACCCTGATGAGTCTTTTGCCTAGCTCCTTAAGGAATTTAGATGCACTTTTTCCCCATGAGCAAAGGGTCTCCGAGCCTATGGTAACAAATATATAATGATGGGCAAGTTCTCTATATTTTCTAGACTTTTGATACACCCTGAAGCTGGCGGCTGCCCCTCCTTCCTCCCTGGTGTATTGGAGATAGGTATCAGCCAAGGTAGATGCACATGTGTAGTCCCACACCACCTGCTTTCCATCTGTTCAGGCTTGAAGGGTGATACCATCTGGACGCTTCTGGCTGCCATCAGATCTGCATAGTTGGGGTGACTCCCTTACTGCTGGGCATCCGGCTGTTGTGAGGCTCCTCTTGATAATGTTATTAACCTCCTCATGTCTTGCAATCTTTCCCTCGGATTTACGACACACAAGACCATGGTACCCAAATCGGTCTGCTGCTTCACTGCCACAAATACACCTGTGTTCGGCGAGAATAGGGGCGGCAAGTCGAAGGGCAACACCAATGCGGATGGTCTATGGGTCGAGGCGTGTGCCAAGGCTGGAGTTGGGAACATCCAACAAAAAGTCCAATGCATGAGGAGTTCTCACTGCCAGGAGGCGGGCTCTATCCTTCCCTGACACACTCTGAAGCATTGTTGAGGCTATATTCTCTACTATTGGGCGGGCCATCCCAGTGCGACTGTTTGTAGTTGTTGGGGGAATCAGGCCTGGTTTCAGAGCCTGTTAGATTATACCTGATCCTGGCTCCATCGACGAACTTTGGTCATGGATTCCAATCTTGTCCCTAAGATGTTCAGGGAGAATTGCTGCTACAAGCCCTCTGGATGCAATGCATGAAGACAGGAAAGCAGGTAGAGCAATCTGAGATGACTTGCGGACACCAATGCCTCCTAGTCTGACTGAGAGTGTAGCTTGGTCCCACTGCCCATCTTCTAGAGTAAGGTTAAGTACTTTAGTAAAAATCTGCCTCAGGATACTGTCATATTCGTGCAGAATAGGGTTATCTTGTGAAGGTGCATATCTTAGGAAATATGTCAACCTGGTTAGACTCAAGCACTTTGTGAGAAGGTATAAGGTGTATATATATATATATATATATATATATATATATATATATATATATATATATATATATATATATATATATATATATATAATTTTTTTTCAACAAGTCGGCCGTCTCCCACCGAGGCAGGGTGACCCAAAAGAAAGAAAATTTCCAAAAAGAAAATACTTTCATCATCATTCAACACTTTCACCACACTCATACATAATCACTGTCTTTGCAGAGGCGCTCAGATACGACAGCTGAAAATAGTCCCTCCCAGCTGTCACTATCCCTGACCCCTCCTTTAAAGTGCAGTCATTGTACTTCCCATTTCCAGGACTCAAGTCCAACTAAATCAATTAACTGGTTTCCCTGAATCCCTTCAAAAATGTTACCCTGCTCACACTCCAACAGCTCGTCAGGTCCCAAAAAACATTCGTCTCCATTCACTCCTATCTAACACGCTCACACATGCTTGCTGGAAGTCCAAGCCTCTCGCCAACAAAACCTCCTTTACCCCTCCCTCCAACCTTTTCTAGGATGACCCCTACCCCGCCTTCCTTCCCCTACAGATTTATACGCTCTCCAAGTCATTCTACTTTGAGCCATTCTCTCTAAATGACCAAACCACGTCAACAACCCCTCTTCAGCCTTCTGACAAATACTTTTAGTAACTCCACACCTTCTTCTAATTTCCACATTCCGAATTTTCTGCATAATATTTACACCACACATTGCCCTTAGACAGGACATCTCCACTGCCTACAGCCTCCTCCTCGCTGCAGCATTTGCAACCCATGCCTCACACCCATATAAGATTGTTGGTACCACTATACTTTCGTACATTCCCTTCTTTGCCTCCATGGATAACGTTTTTTGTCTTTACAGATACCTCAACGCACCACTCACCTTTTTTAATTCATCAATTCTATGGTTAACCTCATCCTTCATAAACCCATCCGCTGACACGTCAACTCCCAAATATCTGAAAACATTTACTTCTTCCATAATCCCTCTCTCCAATGTGATATCCAATTTTTCTTTATTTAAATCGTTTGATACCCTCATCACCTTACGCTAATCTATGTTCACTTTCAACTTTCTACCTTTACACACTCTCCCAAACTCGTCCACTAACCTTTGCAACTTTTCTTTAGAATCTCCCATAAGCATAGTATCATGAGCAAAAATTAACTGTGTCAACTCCCATTTTGCATTTAATTCCCCATAATTTAATCCCACCCCTCTCCCCAACACCCTAGTATTTACTTCTTTTACAACCCCATCTTTAAATATATTAAACAATCATGGTGACATTACACATCCCTGTCTAAGACCTACTTTTACCTGGAAGTAATCTCCCTCTCTCATACACACCCTAACCTGAGCCTCACTATCCTCATAAAAACTCTTTACAGCCTTCTGTAACTTACTACCTATTCCATACACTTGCAACATTTGTCACATTGCTCCCCTATCCACTCTATCATATGCCTTTTCTAAATCCATAAATGCACTGAAAACTTCTCTACCTTTATCTAAATACTGTTCACATATATGCTTCACTGTAAACACTTGATCTATACATCCCCTACCCACTTTAAAGCCTTCTTGCTCATCTGCAATCCTACTCTCTGTCTTTCCTTTAATTCTTTCAATAATAACCCTGCCATACACTTTACCTGGTATACTCAGTAAACTTATTCCCCTATAATTCTTATAATCTCTTTTATCCCACTTCCCTTTATATAAAGGAACTATACATGCTCTCTGCCAATTCCTAGGTACCTTCCCCTCTTTCATACATTTATTAAACAAAAATACCAACCACTCGAACACTATATCCCCCCTGCTTTTAACATTTCTGTCATGATCCCGTCAGTTCCAGCTGCTGTACCCTCTTTCATTCTACGTAATGCCTCACGCACCTCCCCCACACTCACATCTTGCTCTTCTTCACTCCTAAACGATGTTGTACCTCCCTGGCCAGTACATGAAATTACCGCCTCCCTTTTTTCATCGACATTTAAAAGTTCCTCAAAATATTCCCTCCATCTACCCAATACCTCCAGCTCCCTAGGCTTTCTTACCTTGTTTATCACTCAAATTTTTTTTTCTTGTTTTCAGCAAAATTTCTTGACAGAGCCTCTCACATTCTTTCATCCGCTCTTCTTTTGCACTCTCTCACCACTCTCTTCACCTTTCTTTTACTCTCCATATACTCTGCTCTTCTATTAACACTTCTGTTTTGTAAAAACCTCTCATAAGCTACCTTTTTCTCTTTTATCACACCCTTTACTTCTTCATTCCACCACTCACTCCTCTTTCCTCCTGCACCCACCCTCCTATAGCCACAAACTTCTGCCCCACATTCTAATACTGCATTTTTAATACTATCCCAACTCTCTTCAACCCCCCCACTACTCATACTTGCACTTGCCCACTTTCCTGCCAATAGTTGCTTATTTCTCACCCTAACTTCCTCCTCCCTTAGTTTACACACTTTTACCTCTGTCTTATATGCTGTTGCCATTTTCTTTTTGTCCCATCTACCTTTTACTCTAACTGTAGCTATAACTAAATAATTATCCGATACATATGTTGCCCCTCTATAAACATGTACATCCTGAAGCTTACCCTTCAACCTTTTATCCACCAATACATAATCTAACAAACTACTTTCCTTACGTGCTATATCATACCTTGTACATTTATTTATCCTCTTTTTCATAAAATATGTATTACTTATTACCAAACCTCTTTCTACACATAGCTCAATTAATGGTTCCCCATTTACATTTACCCCTGGCACCCCAAATTTACCTACTACTCCCTCCACAACATTTTTATCCACTTTAGCATTAAGATCCTCAACCACAATTACTCTCTCACTTGGTTCAAAACTCCCCACACACTCACTCAACATTTCCCAAAATCTCTCTCTCTCCTCTACACTTCTCTCTTCTCCAGGTGCATAAACACTTACTATAACCCACTTTTCACATCCAACCTTTATATTACTCCACATAATCCTTGAATTTATACATTTATATTCCCTCTTTACCTGCCATAACTGATTATTCAACATTATTGCTACTCTTTCTTTAGCTCTAACTCTATTTGAAACCCCTGACCTAATCCCATTTATTTCTCCCCACTGAAACTCTCCTACCCCCTTCAGCTTTGACTCACTTAAAGCCAGGACATCCAGCTTCTTTTCATTCATAACATCTACAATCATTTCTTTCTTATTATGTACCCCGACATTCCCCAAAATCCCCTTTGAGTTTTTTTTTTCTTTTGTAATTTAAGGAAAAGGACTAGTCATTTTCCATTTTTAGGATAAACGTTTGGAATGGATTACAGCATTCTGGAATGAAAAAATACTAAACCAAGTACTATTATTCACAACATCCACGCACATTCAAACATCCACTTTGACGGTTTCTTCTTTTTCTTTTAGTAAATCTATACAGGAAAAGGGTTACTACATTGTTCCCGGTATTTTAGTTGACTTTTACAACACGCATGGCTTACGGAGGAAAGATTCTTATACCACTTCCCATGGATATGAAAGGAAAGCAATAAGAACAAGAACTATTAAGATAAAATCAAAGAAAATTCAGATGAGTGTGTATACATGAACGTGTACATGTTTGCGTAGCGTGACTTAAGTGTAAGTAGAAGTAGCAAGACGTACCTGAAATCTTGCATGTTTATAAGACAGAAAAAAAGACACCAGCAATCCTACCATCATGTAAAACAAATACAGGCTTTCGTTTTACACTCACTTGGCAGGACGGTAGTACCTCCCAAGGTGGTTGCTGACTACCAACACACTACCTTCAATATATATATATATATATACAAAAGCAGTCGCAAACAGGTGATCTTAACAATGCAGAACAAGCCACATGGGGATGGAAATATTTAGCTCAAGATCTTTTACACTCTCGTGGGTCGTCGGGAGCCATGCAGTGTTGCAAGACAGCAACAGGTAAGAGGAGAAATTCTCTGTGGCAAGGCAGAACGTGTCAGTGGCAGCCCATGTGTGTGTATCGTGCCGAATGGTTACAAATTGATATTTTGGCTCAAATAGCAAAGCTCTTCTTGCCGAATAAGGCAAGCGAAAATTTGTGTATGCAATAATTTCGCAATAATCATTCTGAACCTAACGAAAAAAATATATTTTATTGTGTTTGTTTATTATTAAATTACTGTATACTTACCTAAAATATATTTAGATGGATTAGGCTAAATTAAATTGCGCTTGTTTTAATAAGGTTAGGTAACTTTTCTAAGGTTCTTTTGGTACAAAATTATTATTTTTTACATTAACATAAATAAAAAAAAAATTAAACCTTTAAGAGAACATTTTAGAAAGGACCGCAGCCTGTAAACAGAGTCCAACGGTGTACCGGTAAACCTATTGGAGTGCAAGGAGTTCACTTGGGTTACAGATAATAATATAATAATAATATAATATCTTTATTTACTACAAGTACATGTAACAAGGTATACAGGCCTAGCTGACATCATTGATATACTACTATATAGAAAGCCCTGAATGCCACCCAAACCAGTCGACTAACACCCAGGTACCCATTTTACTGATGGGTGAACATAGACAACCGGTATAAAGAAACACGCCCAATGTTTCTACCCTCACTGGGAATAGAACCCAGACCCTGGCCGTGTGAAGCGAGAGCTTTAGCTCCTGCTTCACACGGCCAGGGAAAAATAAAAGGGGAAAAAAAATCCCTTTTATTTGGTGCTAATTTTACGATATGTTATTAGCGAGAGCTTAATGGAATGTTAAATCGACTAATGGTAAAGACTGAAGACATTACTGTTATATTAGAGCCAGTGTTGACAACCCTCCCCTCCTCTTCTCCTGAATTATGGCGGCCTTGACTTGAGTTTATATTAATTATTTGAACGGCCTAGAATGCCCCTGATTTAATTGGAAACTTCGATTTTGGTAGATGACGATGTGATTAAAATGGAAAGCAACTAGTTAATTGGAGAGGGCAGTGCACGTGATTAATTCAGGGAGTGAATGACTACAAGGATGGTTGTGGCTTCAGTTCTGATTGAGGAACAAGTTTAATTTAGTGGTGAAAAGTAGAGTAAATGAGCGATATTACTGGGATTTTAATAGTAGTTTTGAAGGTTTAATTTGCCCGTTTCTTGGCACCGACGAAAAGTACATAAATTTTACTATTTAAATAACCGAGATTGGCTTTGTGATTAACTTGAATGACTTTAACCTTCCTCCCCGCGTCCCCCCTCCTCACTGTTCCCTAGTCACTGCCCCCCTCCTCACCGTCCCCTCCTCACCACCCCTCCCTGGATTTTTTTTTTTTTTTTTAACTAGGTTGGCTGGAACTATTGGTCTGGCCCCGTGTGACTGGTTATATTTTTTGTTTTTATTAGATTTGAGATTATGTGTGACGATGTATGGAAAATAGATGAGAAAGGAGAGGCATTTAGATGTGATTTATCTAGAGAGGAGATGTGATTCCTCTTATATTATAATGACTTGTAGAGAGGTAACTACTGTTACATTATAGTGACTGATAGTGAAGATAAGACTGGTGGTAATTACTGTTACATTATAGTGACTGATAGTGAAGATAAGACTGGTGGTAATTACTGTTACATTATAGTGACTGATAGTGAAGATAAGACTGGAGGTAATTACTGTTACGTTATAGTGACTGGTAATGAAGATACGACTTAAGGTAATTATTGTTACGTTATAGTGACTTGTAATGAAGATAAGACTGAAGGTAATTACTGTTACGTTATAGTGACTGGTAATGAAGATAAAACTGGAGGTAATTACTGTTACAATATAGTTACTGGTAATGAAGATAAGACTGAAGGTAATTATTGTTAGATTATAGTGACTGGTAGTGAAGATAAGACAGGTGGTAATTACTGTTACATTATAGTAACTGGTAGTGAAGCTAAGACTGGAGGTAATTACTGTTACATTCATATTCTCTTTAAACATGTAAAAAAAAATATCTCCCGCCATGTCTCCCGCCTTCTCCGCCTACCTACTCGTCCTCCTCCTCCTTCCTTACCCCCGCATCTCGTCATCACTGTCATCCTCTGTCTCCCCCAACCTCCCACCTCCGGCTTGACAAAGCTCCTGGTGAGCGAAACGTTGCCACAATGAAACGTCACATTAGTTGCATTTGTGTCCTTTTACTTAACATTAAGGATGGTAATTCATTGCCTGTACACATGTACGGGGGACTACCCATTTCCATATGAGGACTATTGCTGTTTATGAGAGTACACTATGTAGATAAATGGTCCAGAGAACCGACAAGTTGATAAATTAGACACAGGTGCAACACTTGTGTATTTTTATTGAGGAAACGTTTCGCCACACAGTGGCTTCATCAGTCCATACAAAGGAGAATGGTTAAGAACAGGAGGAGTTTGAGGTAATCAGTCCATCATTCTTGACTGACTGACTGATTACATCAACTCAAGGCTGAGGGACTGATTACCTCAAACTCCTCCTTTTTTTTCACCATTCTCCTTTGTATGGACTGATGAAGTCACTGTGTGGCGATACGTTTCCTCATTAAAGATACCCAAGGGTTCCACGTGTCTAATTTATCATGAGTAAACTAATCAGAGCGAGGTGGTGGTGAGCTCAAGGATAGCAAACCTTGGAGGTCAGCCATGGAGGTCAGTTCCTCACTTGCTTTCAGATGATCAACACATAGTGTACTCTGAGCTGCAGGCAGTGACACTACAAATCTTCCTTATCACTCAGCAAAACCAGTGAACTCGTAGTATTTGTCAACTCGAGTGTTAACAACACAGGTGGTGGTATTACACTGGTACTCAAAAAGCAAGCATCCAGTGTGTACTTAATTCCCTGACATTTCTTAACTGCTCTATTAGAGTTCTCCCTCGCTGGTATTCTACCTTTATTGTCGGGTATAACACGTCTTTGAACTCTTCCTGTTCTCCTAATAACTTCCTCATGCTCTTCTTCCTCTTCCTCCCCCTCTCCTCTTTATCCTTCTCCACTCCTCATCCTCCCCCACTCCTCTCCCGTCCCCTCTCCTCATCTTTCCCCTCTCCTCCTCCTCTTCCCCCTCTCCTCATCTTTCCCCTCTCCTCCTCCTCTTCCCCCTCTCCTCATCTTTTCCCTCTCCTCCTCCTCCTCCATTATCTTCCCTTTAAGGTCCACATCTGGAGATGCCTGGTTCAATATCATATCATTTTGCCGTAATTTTCTACTTGTTTATTTTTCTTTCTCATATGTTATCTCTTCTTTTCATCGGACTATGTCCCTTCCAATTTATTCCACAACACCCGTTATTTATGTTATGCAATTGTCAGGCACAAATAACCCCGTATTGAACTAAGAAGCAACCAGAGGTTTCGGTCCGATCTGGACCATTATTACGTATTTCTTTTGTTTATGTCATAAGTGGGATGGCAGTGATGGGGGACGAGAATGAGTGGGAGAGGATAACGCAGTTACAAGAGTTGTGGGTAAACGGGAAGAAAGAGGTAAGAAAACTTATGTGGCCTAACCAATTATTGGGTATATTTCACGAGAACAGGTTTTGTCAGATTAGAAAGTCTGAGAAGAACCAAAACTTCATTTTGTTTTGGTTTACGGCTTACTGGTTGATGATGAGTGAGTATTATCATGACTGACTCCCTCTTTGTGGGTATCGTGGCACAACCAGGGTATCATAACACTCAGAGTATTGTGACAGCCAGGGTACTGTGACAGCCAGGGTGCTGTGACATCCAGGGTACTGTGACAGCCAGAGTTTTGTGACAACTAGGATACTGTGACATCCAGGGTACTGTGACATCCAGGGTACTGTGACATCCACGGAACTGTGACAGACAGGGTACTGAGAAAGCCAGGGTACTGTGACAGCTAGGTTACCGTGACAGCTATAGTACCGTGACAGCCGGGGTACTGTAACAGCCAGTGTTCTGTGACAACCAGGTTACTGTGACAGCCATGGTACTGTGACACCCAGGGAACTGTGACATCCAGGGTACTCTGACAACCAACCAGGGTTCTGTGACAGCCAGGGTACTGTGGCAGCTAATGTACTGTGACTGCCAAGGTACTGTGACAGCTATGGTACCGTGACAGCTAGAGTACCGTGACAGCCAGGATACTATGATAACCAGGGTACTGCAGTACCCAGGGTACTGTGACGTAAACAGTTCTTTTTTTTTGTCACGTATATTGTCAACACAGGTGAATGCGACAAAGTAGCGTGTCAGTGTTGCGTTTTGCTGACGGCTGACGGAGCCTCCGTAACCTTCTTGCGTGTAATGAAACACACCAGCAACCCACAAAATATGTTTTGTTTACTTTTTAGTAATTGATAGAGGGAAGGGTTTATTAACCCAATACTGTCGGCAGTTTATATGACTTGTTCTCAAATTGCTTAATGTTGAAGTTATTAACTGCCGTCTGTCACCCTAGCTTGGTTTGTGACGCTAAATGTGGTAAAATATAGCTTATAAGACCCTTATGTGACCCCAGAGTCTTATATATGTCACCATGAGGACTTGTATGTGCAAACCCAACCTCACTCTCGGTCACCACGAGGACTAGAACGTGCAACCCAATCTCGGTCACCGTCAGGACTTTCATGTGCTACACATGCACATGTTACACTGTTCGTGTTATTAAGCACTTCGCTATACCCTATTCTGAGCATTTGCAAAGTAGGTTAAAGCAAGTTGAATATTTCTTTATGGACATTTTTTAACCTCTTATTACATTATCTGCAGCTGCTCATACCCATACCCAGTACATAAACTGGTGCCCAGGCTGTGGCTTATTCACTCTGACTCAGACAAATACTTGAGTAGGTGTGATTTGGACCTGCCTAGCATGGGCCAGTAGGCCTGCTGCAGTGCTTCACTCACTCGTCCAGCACAGTGTTAGTCACACTGGTGTCTTCACTCTCCTCGCTCCTGCCCTCAACTCTCATTCACTCTTCTAGTAAAATCTGTTGCTGGTCTCTTCACTCATTCACTCAGTCACTTCTGCTGCTGCTGCTTCACAAAGACCCACGCGACACCTGTCACTCTAAAGAGACCACTTTCTGGGGTCTTCAGTATGAAAGGTAAATAAGTCTGGTCTCCTCAGCATTGAAACAGATGTCAATCAAGAGAAGAGGGATGCAATTTTTGTTATAAAATAATCTACTTTTTACCTTCTCACATTCGCCTTATCCTAGATACGTCTCCTCTTTCACATTGAGATTCTTCGTTATTCTTAATCACATTCTCATGTCTATTTATTTTCTGCTACTTCTATTCCCCCTTCCTACCCGACTTAAGAGTGCAGAGAAGCTGTGACTCTGAAAGGACAGCTGTCACACAGGAGACAGCGTGACGGCTGTTCTTCAAGGTCTCCATTTAGTGATAGTCCTTGATCTGGTGTTGTATGGTATTGGAAAGAGACAGATGTCTGTGACATCAGACACAGACAGCTGTGACTGAGAAAGCTAGCTCTTGAGCGTCGGTTCCCTGGTGACAAGCCTGTTTTCTTGACTCCCTGTGACACTCGTGTTGACGTAACACAATTAGTGCCAACACACCTACGACGGTGTCTCTGGCAAATAGGTAAATAGTAGAGTTGGGTCAGATTTCTCATAGTTTCAGATATAATTGATATATGGGTGTAAGAGGCCAAGAGATTCCTTCGTCACTCTGGATTATGAGTCTACCTGGAGTCTACCTGGAGAGAATTCCAGGGGTCAACGCCCCCGCGGCCCGGTCTGTGACCAGGCCTCCTGTTGGACCAGAGCCTGATCAACCAGGCTGTTACTGCTGGCCGCACGCAGTCCAACGTACGAACCACAGCCCGGCTGATCAGGTACCGACTTGAGGTGCCTGTCCAGTGCCTGCTTGAAGACAGCCAGGGGTTTGTTGGTAATCCCCCTGATGTATGCTGGGAGACAGTTGAACAATCTTGGGCCCCTGACACTTATTGTGTTATAATATTGGTAGAATTACCGACAATATGTTAAGTAAAAGGACACAATTGCAACTAATGTGACATTTTATTGTGGCAACGTTTCGCTCTCCAGGAGCTTTCTCAAGCCGTTACAAGCGATAAATGGACATAGTTGGTATATATATACTGTCAAGGTGAGGTGAAAACACTAGTGGTGTTAGAAATAGTAGTGATATAAGTAGTATTAGTAGTAGTAGTAGTAGTAGTAGAAGTAATACAATAAGGTAGTACAATCAATATGCACGTGAGTAAAAGGTGATAAAACAAATACTTGGGTAGTATAACAATAGGTTAGACAAATATTTCTGCTGGAGGTTGAAATATAAAAGGCCAGTAGGAGTGTTCCACATCTACGATGTGCTAAACTAACAGTAGAGACTATGTGATGGTAGGGTTTACTGTTTTCAGGAGGATTCTTGCTAAGACTTCAGAGATGGTGAAGCTGCCTTTGTTTTGTTTAATTGTGTTAGAAACAGAGATAAGTGCTGATTCAAGGCATTTTCGACTACGGAAATTAGTTTCTTTGATTACTAGTCAGGCGTCTTTGAATTTCATGAGATGATTGTTGGAATTTCGGTGTTGTACGCAGGCGTTGTTCAGGTTATCGTTTCTGCATGCATTCATGTGTTCATTGATGCGTGTCTCGAGGTTTCTTGCTGTTTCTCCTACATAAATTCTGTCGCAGCCTCCACAGGGTATAGTGTAGACCCCTGCGTTGACTGGTTCATGGTGCTTGGATCTAGTCCTGGTTAGATCCTTAATAGAAGTACTGGAAGCGATGGCGACTCTAGTGTTAGCTTGTGCAAATACTTTAGAAATGTTGGATGCAACCTGGCTGTTGGGAAGAATTATAACTTTGTTTGGAGTGGAATTGACGCGTGGAGAATTAATGATCTGAAGAGCTCTTTTCTTGCAATCTTTGATGAAAAAGGAAGGAAAATGTAAATCAGTGAAGGTTTGGTGAATGTATGTACATTCCTCGTCAAGAAACTCAGGACTACAAATTCGGTAAGCTCTTAGGAAGAATCCGATGATGATACCTCTTTTGGTCTTAGTATCTTGACTGGAATAGAAATGTGTGAGGTCATTTTTATTTGTAGGTTTCCGGTAAACTTGAAACAAAAACAAAGGCAGCTTCACCATCTCTGAAGTCTTAGCAAGAATCCTCCTGAAAACAGTAAACCCTACCATCACATAGTCTCTACTGTTAGTTTAGCACATCGTAGATGTGGAACACTCCTACTGGCCTTTTATATTTCAACCTCCAGCAGAAATATTTGTCTAACCTATTGTTATACTACCCAAGTATTTGTTTTATCACCTTTTACTCACGTGCATATTGATTGTACTACCTTATTGTATTACTTCTACTACTACTACTACTACTACTAATACTACTTATATCACTACTATTTCTAACACCACTAGTGTTTTCACCTCACCTTGACAGTATATATATACCAACTATGTCCATTTATCGCTTGTAACGGCTTGAGAAAGCTCCTGGAGAGCGAAACGTTGCCACAATAAAATGTCACATTAGTTGCAATTGTGTCCTTTTACTTAACTTATTGTGTTGTCCCTCAACGTGCTAGTGGCACCCCTGCTCTTCATTGGGGGATGTTACATCGCCTGCCGAGTCTTTTGCTTTCGTACGGAGTGATTTTTGTGTGCAAGTTTGGTACTAAGCCCTCGAGAATTTTCCATGTGTATATAATAATGTATCTCTCCCGCCTGCGTTCTAGAGAGTACAGGTTTAGGAACTTCAAGCGTTCCCAGTAGTTGAGGTGGTTTATCGCACTTATGCGTGCGGTGAAGGTTCTCTGCACATTTTCAAGGTCAGCAATTTCACCCACCTTGAAAGGTGCCGTTAGTGTGCAGCAATATTCCAGCCTAGATAGAACAAGCGATCTGTAAAGTGTCAACATGGGCTTGGCATCCCTGGTTTTGAAGGTTCTCATTATCCATCCTGTCATTTTTCGAGCAGATGCAATTGCTACTTTTTTATGGTCCTTGAAGGTGAGATCCTCTGACATGATCACTCCCAGGTCTTTGACATTAGTTTTTCGCTCTATTTTGTATTTGGAATTAGTTTTGTACTCCGATGAGATTTTAATTTCTTCACGTTTTCCGTATCTGAGTAATTGAAATTTCTCATCATTGAACTTCATATTGTTTTCTGCAGCCCATTTAAAGATTTGGTTTATGTCTGCTTGGAGTCTTGCAGTGTCTTCAACGGTGTACACTGTCATACAGATTCGGGTGTCATCTGCAAAGGAAGACACGGCACTGTGGCTTATATCCCTGTCAATGTCTGATATGAGGATGAGGAATGGGATAGGAACAAGTACTGTGCCTTGTGGAACAGAGCTTTTCACAACAAGGATGCTTTACATTTATTACATTCAGGTAAGGTCGACGTTGTATCTCTGGCTACGAAACAACGATGATCATTTAAACCTTTGAACAGCTTACGCATTGTACGTTGAGCCTGATGCAAGTGTTGTATATAGTTGATGGGAGAAGAGAAAGTCCGATAAGCTCGGGAAAGTGAGTGACTATTGGAACATTAGTGAGAAGCCATGAACTCTGAAGCATTAGTTTGAAGCTTGGATCTCTGAAGTACTAGTGAGGCACTTGAAGCTTTGTAGCACTAATAAGGAGCCTGGATCTGAAGCACTAATGAGGAGAGTGGATCTCTGAAGAACCAGACAGGATCCTGGATTTCTAGCCCATTAGTGAGGATCTAAGATTAATGAAACATTAGCAAGGTGCCTGGATCTCTTCACTCAGGAAATAAAGCTAAGGCTTAAGACCTGTAAAAATGCAATTCCGCTACATTTTGTAATTAGAGGAGCAGAAGCCAGGCGTAACACACACTGAATAAAGGAACAAGAGGGTGAACTAAACAACTTCTTCGAATTTATCAAATACAGTGGATTAGCAGGTGAGTTTAAGAATGACAGTGATTGGGAGGAGGGTCCTAAAAAATCTCAGTGTCAAGGAACATATGAATTTAACAATAACAGAGAAAATGATAAAAAAATAATAAAATCAGCGAATAAATAGATTATTTTAAATAAATACAGCGGCAAAAGGAAGTGAATTTATCCAGTACAATGAATCAGAAAAAAATAAATACAGCGAATACGGAGGTGAGTATAGCAAGTACATTAAATAAAAGATGATTTTAAAGAAAAAGCGAATAGAGAGGTGAATAAGAACACTTAGCGACTGTTGTCGTCACTTCTGTGTTGTCTCCTTCTTACATATGTAATTACTCCATAGATAGTCATTCCTTTTAAAGTTTATTGACCTTTAGTTCAAGGTAACTGTAATATGTTTTCATTTTCTTAACCATCTTCATATAACATAATTCCTGATACTGCAGTGTTGTGCAGTAGCCAAGTCTAAGACTCTTCGAACCTTCGAAAAGACGGTGATGCCTACAAAAACTTCTTGAAGAAAATATCAGGAATTAATACCATTTCAGGAAAAAAATCGCATCCAGAAACTTGATATGAAACTAAATTAACTAAGTTGTAATAAACGACTGTCAATGGATAAACGGAAGGGTGGACGTGGGGCTCGAACCGCGGCCCGTAAATTGACAGTCCGACGCAGTACAGTCTCGATTACCCAGCTATATGACAGAAAGGATTCGAAGGTAATACTCTGTTACATTCCGTCAGAGGCACCGACTATAACCCAACTTAACTCCTTCCCTCGGTTGTAATAAACAGTTGTCAATGGATAAACAGAATCCTTAATGTTAAGAGGCTTGGGTAGTCAAGACGGTAGAGCGTCAGACTGTCAATTTAAGGGCCGCGGTTCGTGACCCCTGTTGACCCTTCTGTTTATACATGAAACTAAATGTTGATGAGTAAGACACCTGTGCAAAAGCTGGGTATATTTATTATTAAAACGTTTCGTCCACAAAGGCTTTTTCAGACAAATACAAATATGAAACTAAATAAAGATGTGGTTCGTCATAGACGACTATAAAGAAGCGAGAGGCATCGAACTGGTCCACATTATTATTATCATCATAATCAAGGGCTAAACCTGTAAGTGTCAAACCGGTTCAAAACAGACCAAAACGCCATTAGTTGAACTTTCAGTTTGTGGGTTATTGGAGAACTAAAGTCTTCATGACCTAAGTTCTTTCGGAACCAAGGTCCTCAAGAATCCCACAGTGTTTAGGAATCAGAATCCTTCAGTGTAGGTCTTACAGAACTACAAACTGCTGAAATGAATTACAAACTCTGGAATGATTCTCTGAAATGAACTACAAACTCTGAAATGATTGTTAGAACAACAGGGAGTCAACAAAAGTCTGGATGTTTTCAAAGAAAGTCCCCGAGCTTCTGCTATCTTCACCTCGTTTCTGATGACACAGATGAACCCAGGATGGAATACTGAAGAATCCCCATCTTGAGGTGTTGACACGTGGAATATTCTTTGCATAATGGAGTCGTTATGTTAATATGAGGTAACATTCTAGAATATGAACAACGTATGTCTGCATGTATATATTACATTCCACTATACCTAAAATGTGAACATATAACACGAGGGTAAATACTCCACTCAGTCCATACATTCACCATGTCTTTCATTTCTGGCAATTAATAAGATAAAACCTATTGCTCTGAAAAGAATAAAAATTATGTCACACACAGCTTCAACACATCTCAGTCACAGACCAGTCGGCTCACATCCCAAGGGTCCCGGATTCGATTTCCCAACTGAACAAGATGACTTTAGATATCTTCTTATAGTTAACTACCCATGTTCACTCAGATGCAAATAGGTAAATGGGTGTTACTCGACTGTTGTAAGTCATATCTTAGCATGACGTAATTTTATTTAGACATTCCTTAATTTTGAAATACGCTTAGGTAGAACAACATTGTATATATATATATATATATATATATATATATATATATATATATATATATATATATATATATATATATATATATATATATATATATATATATATATATATATATATATATATATATATATATATATATATATTTATATATGTATATATATATATATATATAATATATATATATATATATATATATATATATATATATATATATATATATATATATATATATATATATATATATATATATATGAGGGAAAATTATTTATGTATTTTGTCAGTGTAACTCATTATCAGATGTGTTGTATAAGCCACATGCGGTGACTAAGCCACATGCGGTGACTAAGCCACATGCAGTGACTAAGTCACATGCGGTGACTAAGCCACATGCGGTGACTAAGCCACCTGCGGTGACTAAGGTGATAAAAGGTGAATCCACGGTAAGTGATTATTATAATTAAAGTGGTTAAGAATTGCAATTATACTATAGGGACCTACAGGTAATAATTAGCATACATTACCATACATAATCATGCATCACCATACCAAAGGCATGCATCACCATACCAAAAATCATGCATCACCATACCAAAGGCATGCATCACCATACGAAATGCATGCATCACCATACCAAAGGCATGCATCACTATACCAAAGGCATGCATCACTATACCAAAGGCTTGCATCACCATACCAAAGGCTTCCATCACCATACCAAATGCATGCATCACCATACCAAAGGCATGCATCACTATACCAAAGGCTTGCATCACCATACCAAAAAGCATGCATCACCATACCAAAGGCTTGCATTACCATACCAAATGCACGCATCACCATACCAAAGGCATACATCACTATATCAAAGGCTTGCATCACCATACCAAAGGCATGCATCACCATACAAAGGCATGTGACCTACCCTTCTTCCTCAGCCTGATTACCTGGTTCATTGACTGTTGTTTCTTCCTGATGTGGCTTTACAACAGCTTCGGGTCAGATTTGGCTTTCGCTGCTACGTCATTTTCGTATTGTCGTTGGGCCTCTCTTCTTACCTGTGCATATTCATTTCTGGCTCTACGACTGCTTTCTTTATTCTCCTGGGTCCTTTGCCTTCAATATTTCTTCCATTCTCTAGCACACTTGGTTCTGGCCTCCCTACACCTTTAAGTAAACCATGGGCTCATCCTGGCTTTCTCATTATTGCTGTTACCCTTGGGAACAAATCTCTCCTCAGCTTCCTTGCATATTGTTGTCACATATTCCATCATCTCGTTTACTGACTTCCCTGCCAGTTCTCTGTCACACAGAACTTCTTGCAGCAAATTCTTCATGCCTGTGTAGTCACCTTTCTTGAATGCAGTTAGAAGCCTGAGTAGATCTATAACCCACTATGATAACATGATAAGTATGTTTATGGAGCAACTTGCAATGTGAACAGACTGACTGATGTTGTATTGGCCAGACTTAGGCTTGGCTACAAGTACTTCTGGCAGTTTGGGAGACACACAGATGATGATTAAACTAAATGCAAATTATGTGATCAGGCATATGGTCACTGTCTTGAACACTATGTGCTTAATTGTCAACTTATTGAGGAATATAGAGATAGACAGTATAATAACCTGTATGACATGTCAAGATATCTTATTAATGAAAATAAGATACCAGATGTACTAAGCAAATTCCCTAAATTTGCTTGTAACAGATAAGTGAACTGTAAATAGAAATCCATATGTACAATTGTTAACCCTTTTGGGGCCTAGTTCCTAGGCCTTTTGTGTATCCATATGCTCTTGCGCTACCGTCCACAGGATGGATATGGGGTGCACAATAAACTAGCCACATCGGTGGCAAAATCTAATTTAATCCTTTCTTGTAGCTTGGCTTCATTCGTCCGGCTCTTCCTGCTGTGTGTACTCCCCTATTTGTGGTTGCAGGGGTCGAGTCATAGCTCCTGGCCCCGTGTGTATGTGTACTCACCTAGTTGCGGTTGCTCCTGGCCCCGAGTCGGAGCTCTTTGTGTGTGGAGAGAGAGAGAGAGAGAGAGAGAGAGAGAGAGAGAGAGAGAGAGAGAGAGAGAGAGAGAGAGAGAGAGAGAGAGAGAGAGAGAGAGAGATATATAGAGAGAGAGAGAAACTCTTACAGTCGTTAGGCAGTGTTAATAGTGATATTGGTAAACACACATGTAATTTTAATATCTTAAAAATTATCTTCTGGAACCGACCGGTTTTTTTTTATCGATACTGATACCGTAAAAATTACCAGTTCCGATACTTTGGCACATCCCTAATATTTACAAGTTGTAAGTTGCCAAGAAGTATGCAGCCAAGAAGTATGCTGTCAAGAAGTATGCTGCCAAGAAGTATGCTGTTAAGAAGTATGATGTTAAGTAGTATGCTGTCAAGAAGTATGCTGCCAAGAAGTATGCTGTCAAGAAGTATGCTGTCAAGAAGTATGATGTCAAGTAGTATGCTGTCAAGAAGTATGCTGACAAGTTGTATGCTGTCAGGTTATATACTGAAGAGGTTAACAATATATTAGCATGCATCACACTGCCCTCTCACTCCCAATATATTTCCCCTCTCAGTCCCACATCATCTCCCCCACCATTTCCTCCACCATCTTCCTCACCATCTCCCTCCCCCCACCATTTCCCCATCCCTCCTCCAACCTAGACTCTCACCTATACATTAGTGGGTGACCCTGAAGGGACCAGAGAAACAAACTTGTCTTATACCTAATATAAAATATTCTACGTTGTAACAATAAATAAAATAAGATTTACATGAATAAAAACTGCAGTAAGGATACAAACAGACGGTGGTTAATTACATAATGTGTCAGTTCAATATCAGCGCCAAATGAGAGTCATTTCTCACCTAAACTTACTGAGTAATACACACAAGATGTGTATGGTGGTGTGTACTAATTGATGTCAGTAGGTGTGGCCAGCTTACACAAGCCAAAACCACAGCAAGCCCCATGATGCTACCCGGTAATAAAATAGCTGAGTGCTTGGAATTGTGCACTATCCTAGCACTGCTGAAGTACGCTATTGACTTACCTGGAGCTTCAGGGAACAGGATATTACTCATGATGTGCGGTCTTCTAAGGTACCGTCTGGTATATTACTCATGATGTGTTGTCTTCTAAGGTACCTTCTGGTATATTACTCATGATCTGTGGTCTTCTAAGGTACCTTCTGGTATATTTATGAAAGCAAAGACTCCAAAGTCCAGTATCTTCAAGAGGAATCACACCACACCTAATTATTCAGCTTCTAAGTCTAGGCGATAGAATTTAGGGATTATCATGAACGCTTTATTCTAGGTGATGGTACAAGACTGGCAAGCACGAGATCATAAAATGTGACTGTGTCAGTGCCTATGTCAAAGCCTTCCTTGGCCGACCCTGGCGTTTGAATCCTACAGTGGCGAGACAGTGGCTCTAACTTATGCTATCTGTACCTGTATACCTAGTGTATCGTAACTTTTCTAATTACAGTCTTAAGTTAGGTGCCATATTTACTAGTAGACTATAGTTAAGTAATTTTACGATTAAGGTAAAAGTTGAAGGTGTAGCAGAACCTTTGTAAACAAGGTCTTCATGTGGATGGAAAAGCAGCAGGACGCCTCTTTTCTCCTGACAACTCCCATCACTAGTAATGCTTTCTCCTGACTGTAACTTTCTCCTGGCCTGTAACTTTCTCCTGGCCTGTAACTTTCTACTGGCCTGTAACTTTGCCTAGAACGTAAAAACTCTAGTTTTTCCACAAGACTTCTTCAAACACTCAACCGTTTTCGATATTTAAGAAAAAGAAGAATCATATTCAATATTAATATAAATATTTTGTACAGCACAAACACTGGCCTCCAGCTAAGACCAGGAATGACGTTAATCAACTCATTGTCTTGATGAGTGGAAGCCAAAATAATTAATGTATATATTCTGGTTTTTGTCCCAGGAGGATGATTCGAAGGATGGCGGTGAAAAAGAACTGACCATGTATTTACACTTCTATGTGCTGGTCAGACTCGAGATGATAGGCCTGTGTGTGTGACCAGACTCGTTTTAGTAGACCTGTGTGTGTGGGCAGATTCATGTCGGTAGGCCTGTGTGTGGCCAGACTCTTTTTTCCAAAAAGTGGTGTGGCGAGACTCGTTTTGGTAGGCTTCCGAGAGATAACATTTGTGAGAGACAGCATAGGTGGCACTCAACACTGGTGAGACAACAGCAGTGGGTGAAGACAACACTGGTGAGACAACAGCAGTGGGTGACGACAACACTGGTGAGACAACAGCAGTAAGTGACGACAACATTGGTGAGACAACAGCAGTAAGTGACGACAACACTGGTCAGACAGCAGCGGTAAGTGACGACAACATTGGTGAGACAACAGCAGTGGATGACAACAATAGTGGGTGACGACAACACTGGTGAGACAACAGCAGTGGGTGACGACAACACTGGTGAGACAACAGCAGTGGGTGACGACAACACTGGTGAGACAACAACAGTGGGTGACGACAACACTGGTGAGACAACAGCAGTGGGTGACGACAACACTGATGAGACAACAGTAGTAAGTGACGACAACTCTGGTGAGACAACAGCAGTGGGTGACGACAACACTGGTGAGACAACAGCAGTGGGTGACGACAACACTGGTGAGACAACCGTAGAAAGTGACGACAACACTGGTGAGACAACAGCAGTGGGTGACGACAACACTGGTGAGACAACAGCAGCGGGTGACGACAACACTGGTGAGACAACAGTAGTAAGTGACGACAACACTGGTGAGACAACAGCAGTGGGTGACGACAACACTGGTGAGACAACAGCAGTGGGTGACAACAACACTGGTGAGACAACAGTACTAAGTGACGACAACACTGGTGAGAAAACAGCAGTGGGTGACGACAACACTGGTGAGACAACAGCAGTGAGTGACGACAACACTGGTGAGACAACAGCAGTGGGTGACGACAACACTGGTGAGACAACAGTAGTAAGTGACGACAACACTGGTGAGACAACAGCAGGGGTGACGACAACACTGGTGAGACAACAGCAGTGGGTGACGACAACACTGGTGAGACAACAGTAGTAAGTGACGACAACACTGGTGAGACAACAGCAGTGGGTGACGACAACACTGGTGAGACAACAGCAGTGGGTGACGACAACACTGGTGAGACAACAGCAGTGGGTGACGACAACACTGGTGAGACAACAGCAGTGGGTGACGACAACACTGGTGAGACAACAGTAGTAAGTGACGACAACACTAGTGAGACAACAGCAGTGGGTGACGACAACACTTGTGAGACAACAGTAGTAATTGACGACAACACTGGTGAGACAACAGCAGTGGGTGACGACAACACTGGTGAGACAACAGCAGTGGGTGACGACAACACTGGTGAGACAACAGCAGTGGGTGACGACAACACTGGTGAGACAACAGTAGTAAGTGACGACAACACTGGTGAGACAACAACAGTGGGTGACGACAACATTGGTGAGACAACAGCAGTGGGTGACAACATTGGTGAGACAACATCAGCGGGTGACGAAAACACTGGTGAGACAACAACAGTGGGTGACGAAAACACTGGTGAGACAACAGCAGTGGGTGACGACAACACTGGTGAGACAACAACAGTGGGTGGCGACAACACTGGTGAGACAACAGCAGTGGGTGACGACAACACTGGTGAGACAACAGCAGTGGGTGACGACAACACTGGTGAGACAACAGTAGTAAGTGACGACAACACTGGTGAGACAACAGCAGTGGGTGACGACAACACTGGTGAGACAACAGCAGTGGGTGACGACAACACTGGTGAGACAACAGCAGTGGGTGACGACACCACTGGTGAGACAACAGTAGTATGTGACGACAACACTGGTGAGACAACAGCAGTGGGTGACGACAACACTGGTGAGACAACAGTAGTAAGTGACGACAACACTGGTGAGACAACAACAGTGGGTGACGACAACACTGGTGAGACAACAGCAGTGGGTGACGACAACATTGGTGAGACAACATCAGCGGGTGACGACAACACTGGTGAGACAACAACAGTGGGTGACGACAACACTGGTGAGACAACAGCAGTGGGTGACGACAACACTGGTGAGACAACAACAGTGGGTGACGACAACACTGGTGAGACAAAAACAGTGGGTGACGACAACACTGGTGAGACAACAGCAGTGGGTGACAACACTGGTGAGACAGCAGCGGTAAGTGACGACAACATTTGTGAGACAACAGCAGTGGGTGAGAACACTGGTGAGAACATAAGTAAGGAGGAACACTGCAGCAGGCCTGTTGGCCCATACTAGGCAAGTCCTTCACATTCCATCCCACTAACAGAATATTTGTTCAACCCACTCTTCAATGATACCCAAGAAATAAGCTTTGATAAATCTATTTACTCATGTGCAATTCCCACTCAAATCCAACCCCTCTCACTCATGAATTTATCCAACCTAAATTTGAAACTACCCAAGGTCCTTGCTTCAATAACCCTACTAGGCAGACTGTTCCACTCATCAACTACCCTATTTCCAAACCAATACTTTCCTTTATCCTTTTTAAATCTAAACTTATCTAATTTGAATCCATTATTGCGGGTTCTCTCTTGGTGAGATGTTCTCAAGACCTTATTTATATCCCCTTTGTTAATACCCATTTTCCACTTGTATACCTCGATCATGTCTCCCTTCATTCTACGTCTTACAAGTGAATGTAATTTTAGGGTCGTCAATCTTTCTTCATACGGAAGATTTCTAATGCTATGTAATAATTTAGTCATTCTACGCTGAATGTTTTCTAAGTGTAATCTAGGTGAGGCCTTACTAACGATGTATAAAGCTGTAATATAACCTCTGGACTCTGTTGCTTACATTTCTTGATATAAATCCCAGTAATCTGTTTGCCTTATTACGTACGCTTAGGCATTGCTGTCTTGGTTTAAGGTTGCTGCTTACCATCACCCCCAAGTCCTTTTCGCAATCTGTATGGCTAAGTTCAACGTTATTTAACTTATAAGTGCTTGGGTTATGGACACTCCCGAGCTTCAGAACCTTTCATTTGTCTACATTGAACTGCATCTGCCACTTTTCTGACCAGGAAATGAGTTTGTCTAAATCCTCCTGAAGTTCCCTGACATCTACGTTAGAATCAATTATCCTATCTTCGTTTCATCGGCGAATTTGCTCATATCACTAGTAATTCCCTCATCAAGGTCATTGATATATATTATAAACAACAACGGGCCTAAGACTGATCCCTGTGGAACACCACTTGTTACAGATCCCCACTCGGATTTAACCCCATTGCTGCACACTCTCTGCTTCCTATTGGTGAGCCATGACTCGATCCATGACAGCACTTTTTCCCCAATGGCATGAGCTGCCACTTTCTTTAACAGTCTCTGGTGCGGTACTCTATCAAAAGCCTTACTAAAATCTAAATAAACAATATCGAATTCTTAATCGTGATCAACAGCCTCAAAAGCTTTACTAAAGAAGGGTAATAAATATGATAGGCAGGAACGGCCCCTCGTGAATCCATGCTGAGTATCATTAATCAAATTATGGTTATCTAAATGGCTTCTAATAATATCAGCTATAATTGACTCTAGTAATTTGCCTACAATTGAGGTCAGGCTTATTGGGCGGTAATTTGACGGTAGTGACTTGTCCCCTGCTTTAAAAATAGGAATTACATTAGCCATCTTCCATATATCAGACACTACACCTGTTTGAAGAGATAAATTAAAAATGTTAGATATTGGTTCACAGAGTTCCATTTTGCATTCCTTAAGAACCCTTGCAAAAAGCTCATCAGGACCCGGCGATTTATTTTGTTTCAGACAGTCTACTTGTTTCATAACTGTTTCGCTAGTGACTGTGATATTACATAATTTATCTTCTTCAGGGACACTATAAAAATTAATTACTGGGATATTATTAGTGTCTTCCTGTGTGAAAACCGAGAGAAAATAATTATTAAAAATAGAGCACATATCATTCTCCTTGTCATTAAGCTGCCCAGATTTATTTTTAAGGGGACCTATCTTATCCCTAACTTTTGTTCTATAAACCTGGAAAAAACTTTTTGGGTTAGTTTTTGAATCCCTAGCAACTTTAATTTCATAGTCCCATTAGGTTTTCTTATGCCCTCCTAATGTCAGTATACTGATTTATAGGATGACCCTCACTTCTATTTATGCGCCTATAAATTTCTTTCTTCTGCCCTAAAAGATATTTGAGCCTATTAATCATCCATTTTGGTTCATTTCTACTTGATCTAATTTCTTTATATGGGATAAATGTTCTTTGGGCAGCCTGTATAGTGTTAAGAAAGCTGTCATATTGATAGCTCTCTTCGTTACCCAAGTCCACAGTTGATAAGTGTTCTCTAAGCCCATTATAATCTGCATTCAATGCTAAAGATAATTGACTTGTGGTCGCTTGTGCAGAGTTCCTCTGTAATTTCTAAATTATTAACAAGGGATTCCTTGTTTGCCAGAACCAAGTCAAGTAGGTTATTTCCCCTTGTAGGTTCTGTCACAAACTGCTTCAAAAATCAATCCTGAACAACTTCTAAAAAGTCGTTAGACTCTAAATTCCCTGTCAAGAAATTCCAGTCAATCTGACTAAAGTTAAAGTCCCCTAGAATTACTATGTTATTGTGCCTTGTGGCCTTAACAATTTCCTCCCCGAGTAGTCTCCCTTGTTCCCTATCTAAGTTTGGAGGACGATATATAATGCCTAAAATCAATTTTTCACACCCCTCTGAAAATTCTATCCAGACAGACTCTGTATGTATTATTTCAGACTTTATGCCCGTTTTTATGCAACAATTTAAATGATCATGGACATAGAGTGCCACCCCACCCCCCTTCCCGATACTTCTGTCTACTTGGAACAATTTAAAACGCTGGATGTGACATTGAGCAGGCATGTCCCCATTTTTCATATTAAACCACGTCTCAGTTATTGCAAAAACATCAATATTACCCGCACTAACAAGTAATCTCAACTCGTCCATCTTATTCCTAGCACTACGACAATTGGTGTAATATACATTTAAAGACCCTCCTTTCTCTTTACCCTTCCTGCTCATTTTTGTTTTTCCACTATACCTATTACTGTCCTTGTCATCTAGTGCCACTGGCTTTCCAGTATCCACCTTATTCTGCCTATTACTAGTTCTCCTAGAACTTTTAATATTACTACACTGGGACTTCACTGTTTTTCCCCCATAACCCATACCACTAACTATTTCTAGTTGAAAGCCCTGACAGCTCCCTCCACTGCAGTTGCCAGTGCCCCCACCCCAGACCTGAATAAGTGAACCCCATCCCTGGCATACATGTCATTTCTGCCATAGAAGAGGTCCCAGTTGTCAATGAATGTTACTGCATTTTCCTTACAGTATTTGTCCAGCCAGCAATTGACACCAATTGCCCTGGACAGCCATTCATTTCCAACTCCTCTCCTTGGCAAAATACCACATATGACAGGGTTCCCACCCTTCTTCCTAATTATGTCTATTGGTGACCTAAACCTGCTAGTCAGGTCTTCACTCCTACGTCTGCCAACATCGTTGCCTCCAGCACTGAGACAGATAATAGGATTGCTCCCATTACCTCTCATGATGTCGTCCAGACGGCTAACAATATCCTCCATCCCAGCCCCAGGAAAGGAAACCCTCTGTCTCCTACTCCTATCCTTCAAACAGAAGGCCCTATCCATGTACCTAACCTGGCTGTCCCCAACAACAACAATGTTTTTACCTTCCTTGGTGTCGTTCGTCGTGATGCTCCCAGAAGTCGACTCACATTCATGTTTCCACAACATTCTCCTGAGTCTTCGTTGTTTATACCTCTCCACCCGTCCTCTTGATCCAGAGGTGGATGACGACAACACTGGTGAGACAACAGCAGTGGGTGACAACATTGGTGAGACAGGAGCAGTGGGTGACGACAACACTGGTGAGACAACAGTGGGTGACGACAACACTGGTGAGACAACAGCAGTGGGTGACGACAACACTGGTGAGACAACGAGACAACAGCAATGGGTGACGACAACACTGGTGAAACAACAGCAGTGGGTGACGACAACACTGGTGAGACAACAGCAGTGGGTGACGCCAACACTGGTGAGACAACAGCAGTGGGTGACGACAACACTGGTGAGACAACAGCAGTGGGTGACGACAACACTGGTGAGACAACAGCAGTGGGTGGACCAGGGGAGCAACACTGGTGAGACAACAGCAGTGGGTGACGACAACACTGGTGAGACAACAGCAGTGGGTGACGACAACACTGGTGAGACAACAGCAGTGGGTGACGACAACACTGGTGAGACAACAGCAGTGGGTGACGACAACACTGGTGAGACAACAACAGTGGGTGACGACAACACTGGTGAGACAACAACAGTGGGTGACAACACCAGTGAAACAACATCAGTGGCAGTGGAAAAACAAATCTCCATGAGGGGTGAAAGTGGGAGAGTGAAGCGATCCTATACTATCAGAGGTTTGTCAGGTGTTGCGGTGGTGCTGCGCCGACTACACCTTCGTTGTAAGACTAATTAATTGTAAGTCATTAGTAAGCTAGTACCTAGTCTAAGACTGTAATTAAGACATAAATTAGGCTAGGAATGTAGGTGTAAATAACTTAAGAACCGATATTGCCGTTCTCTATAGGCCTACGACTTAGCACCAAAGGTGTCAAAGGAGGGATTGGAAGCCCTGTGGTGGGCAGTCACTAACAAGTATTCAGTCAGTTAGGATATGTTAGGTATGGCTAGGTTAGGTTAGTTTTGGTAAGGATTGTCAGGAAAAAGGACAAGTGTTTCCTCACGCTGGTTTTAGTTAAGTGGACCCTCGGAAATCGAACACTCCCAACTCGCCCTTTTACGTAAGTTTATTATTGTAAGTGATAGGTGTATTTTTGGGGGTCTGAAACGGACTAATCTAATTTACATCATTCCTTATGGGAATAAATTCGTTTGGTAACAGCACTTGAACAATATTCCGGAATTAAGAATGTTCGATTTCCGGGGGTCCACTGTATATGGTGACTCGCAGCTGGAGCTTTTGATCATTTGTGGAAGGCCTTCCGCTGGCTTACCGGTCCACCCCTTTAAATATTAAAGTTATGAGTATAACCACTATTTAGATATTCAAAGGGGTCAGCTGCGTTCGTCGCGTGAGAAAGAGAAACGCACGATAATTCCTGCATTAATTCACGACTACGTTCTGAACTCTACTGATGAGATTACTAATGACCCATTAATCGATCATGGGAGGGAGAGACACCTAGAAGACCTTGAGACAAGGAATAACTCTTTCCAGCTTTACAACTAATCCCTGGGTAAGCCGTCTTTGTACCTCAGCTGTGAGGATTTTCGCAAATCTGTGTTACACGGGTATTTTAGTCTCCTTATACTGCGAGTCTTAACAGCAGAGTTGGAATCTTCCAGACCTCGCCCACGGAATTCAACCAATCGCACCCTGGTAATAACAGCTCTGTCCCAAGAAGAAAAAGTCAAGGAAGACTACGAGATGCCTGGTATTTAGTGTGGACATGATTGACGAGGTTGTTAATTATAGTGAGAGTCAAGTGGAGCTTTTTTTTACGACTGTTGGAGACAACACTGGTAACACAAGAGCAGTGGGAGACAACACTGGTAACACAAGAGCAGTGGGAGACAACCCTGGTAACACAAGAGCAGTGGGAGACAACACTGGTAACACAAGAGCAGTGAGATACACACTGGTAACACAAGAGCAGTGGGAGACAACCCTGGTAACACAAGAGCAGTGGGAGACAACCCTGGTAACACAAGAGCAGTGGGAGACAACACTGGAAACACAAGAGCAGTGGGAGACAACCCTGGTAACACAAGAGCAGTGGGAGACAACCCTGGTAACACAAGAGCAGTGTGAGACAACCCTGGTAACACAAGAGCAGTGGGAGACAACCCTGGTAACACAAGAGCAGTGGGAGACAACCCTGGTAACACAAGAGCAGTGGGAGACAACCCTGGTAACACAAGAGCAGTGGGAGACAACCCTGGTAACACAAGAGCAGTGGGAGACAACACTGGAAACACAAGAGCAGTGGGAGACAACCCTGGTAACACAAGAGCAGTGGGAGACAACACTGGTAACACAAGAGCAGTGAGATACAACACTGGTAACACAAGAGCAGTGGGAGACAACCCTGGTAACACAAGAGCAGTGGGAGACAACCCTGGTAACACAAGAGCAGTGAGAGACAACACTGGTAACACAAGAGCAGTGGGAGACAACCCTGGTAACACAAGAGCAGTGGGAGACAACACTGGAAACACAAGAGCAGTGGGAGACAACCCTGGTAACACAAGAGCAGTGGGAGACAACACTGGTAACACAAGAGCAGTGAGATACACCACTGGTAACACAAGATCAGTGAGAGACAACACTGGAAACACAAGAGCAGTGGGAGACAACCCTGGTAACACAAGAGCAGTGGGAGACAACACTGGTAACACAAGATCAGTGGGAGACAACACTGGTAACACAAGAGCAGTGGGAGACAACCCTGGTAACACAAGAGCAGTGGGAGACAACCCAGGTAACACAAGAGCAGTGGGAGACAACCCTGGTAACACAAGAGCAGTTGGAGACAACAATGGTAACACAAGAGCAGTGAGAGACAACACTGGAAACACAAGAGCAGTGGGAGACAACCCTGGTAACACAAGAGCAGTGGGAGACAACACTGGTAACACAAGAGCAGTGGGAGACAACACTGGTAACACAAGAGCAGTTGGAGACAACACTCGAAACACAAGAGCAGTGGGAGACAACCCTGGTAACACAAGAGCCGTGGGAGACAACCCTGGTAACACAAGAGCAGTTGGAGACAACACTGGTAACACAAGAGCAGTTGGAGACAACACTGGTAACACAAGAGCAGTGTGAGACAACACTGGTAACACAAGAGCAGTGAGAGACAACACTGGTAACACAAGATCAGTGGGAGACAACACTGGTAACACAAGAGCAGATGGAGACAACCCTGGTAACACAAGAGCAGTGGGAGACAACACTGGTAACACAAGAGCAGTGGGAGACAACACTGGTAACACAAGAGCAGTGAGAGACAACACTAGTGAGACAACAGTGGGAGACAACAGCAGTGAGAGACAACCCTGGTAAGACAGCAGTGGGACACAACACCAGTGCGAGACAACCCTGGTAAGACAACACCATTGGGACAGAACAGTAGTGGGAGACAACAGCAGTGGGAGACAACACCGGTGGGAGACAACACTGGTGGAAGACAACACCAGTGGGAGACAACAATAGTGGGAGACAACAGCAGTGGGAGACAACACCAGTGAGACAATAAGTGGTAGGTCACAGCAGTAGTTGAAGACAACGCCAGTAAGACTACTGTGTTGAGGGACAACAATGAGAGACGAAAGTTGTGAGATAAGGCAGCAGCGAGACACAGTAGGAATGAGAGACAGCAGAAATGAGAGACAGCAGTAAGAAAGAGCAATAGCAAGACAGCTGCAGAGAGAGCCAGCAGCAGTAAGAGAAGCAGTGTAAAACAACAGTAGTTACAGTCAATAGTAGCTAGAGACAGCAACATTGATATACTGCAGGATGAGAGAGCTTAGCAGTGAGAAACAGTGGCAGTAGCAAACATGACCCATGAGACAGCAGTGGTGACAGAGCACTGGATAAGAACAGCAGTAACAGGAAGCAGTGATGAGCGGCAGCAGTAATTTAAGACAGCGTGAAAAACGATAGCAATAAAAGACAGCAGTGGTTAGAGACAACATTACTGGCAGACAGCAACAGTGAGACACCAGCAGTGAAAGCCAGCAGTGATGAGATACAGCAGCAGTGAGAGACAGTATCTCTGACAAATTACAATGAAAAACTGCAGGTAGAATGCAGCAGCAGCGAGATATAGCAGTTGTGAGAAACAGTGAGAGATAACAACAGTGACAGACTTCAACAGTTAGTTACCAGTTGTCAAACGCACTTGTCCATAAATACTTGGCCTGTTGTTTGTAGCTTGTGGTGAGTGTGTACTCACCTAATTGTGGTTGAAGGGGTCGAGTCATATAGGTCCTGGCCCCGCCAGTGAGTCAGCAACAATGGTAGAAAATAACTGTGAGACAAAAGCCGAGAGAGACAGCAAAAATAAGAAACGGCAGTGGTGAGAGAGATGGAGACAGCAACAATGAGAGACAGCAACGCTGATACAAAATAAGCGCAGACGGCATATGTGAGAGACAGTAGTAGTGAGAGACAGCAGTAGTGAGAAAGTGAAGTAGTGAGAGACATCAGTAGTGAGAGACAGCAGTAGTGTGAGACAGTAGTAGCGAGAGACAACAGTAGTGAAAAAGTGAAGTAGTGAGAGACAGCAGTAGTGAGAGACAGCAGTAGTGAGAGACAGCAGTAGTGAGAGACAGCAGTAATGAGAGACAACAGCAGTGAGAAACAGTACTAGTGAGAGACGGCAGTAGTGAGAGACATCAGTAGTGAGAAACAGTACTAGTGAGATACAGCAGTAGTGAGAGACAGCAGTAGTGAGAAACAGTAGTAGTGAGAGACAGCAGTAGTGAGAGACAGCAGTAGTGTGAGACAGCAGTAGTGAGAAACAGTAGTAGTGAACGACAGCAGTAGTGAGAGACAGTAGTAGTGAGAGACAGCAGTAGTGAGAGACAGAAGTAGTGAGAGACAGCAGTAGTGAGAGACAGCAGTAATGTGAGGCAGCAGTAGTGAAAAACAGTAGTAGTGAAAGACAGCAGTAGTGAGAGACAGCAGTAGTGAGAAACAGAACTAGTGAGAGACAGTAGTAGTGAGAGACAGCAGCATCCATAGTATCTCTATATCTCTTTAATTTCAAAGTTTTATATTGTGTTATCACTGCATTTATAGACTGATACACAACACATATTTTCCAGCAACATCGTGAACTTCAAAGCAGAGATAAAACTATCTACGTCGGCTTCCTTCTTTGTATTTCTTCTTTAAGCTTCTTTTCTCATCTTTAGATCTCGACATTCATCTCTCTTACCTTCTTTATTCTTCTTTCCTTTAGTTTTCATAATTTAGTTTTCTTGTTTCCTAAATTAAACTACAGAATTAACTTCCGCAAGAGAATTATCCGGGGATTACATTTGGATAATTATAGGTGAGAGTTGCAAGCCTGGAAGTGTTGTTGGGCTGGCTTTATGCTGGTTCCAGGCTGGCTCCAGGCTGGCTCCAGGCTGGCTCCAGGCTGACTCCAGCCTGGCTAAATCTGCTTGTGACGTGAGGCGTGTAATTTGCTCTGTTAGTCTCGCTCTCTCTCTCTCTCTCTTGTTTATTTATGAGTTCTTCAACGAACGCTCTTCCTATTTTTGTCTAACACAGCGTATTCTGTGTGTCTGTCTGTATTAGTCATTCTGTCTGTACTTTTGTGTGTGTATGTATCTGTATAATTGCTTATGTATCAGTCTGTGTGTGTGTGTGTGTACTCACCTAATTGTACTCACCTAATTGTGGTTGCAGGGGTCGATACTCAGCTCCTGGCCCCGCCTCTGCGCTGCCCGCTACTGGGTATCTGCTCTCCCTGCTCCATGAGCTTTATCATACCTCGTCTTAAAACTGTGTATGGTTCCTGCCTCCACTATGTCTTTCTCTAGACTATTCCACTTCCTGACTACTCTGTGGCTGAAGAAATGCTTCCTAACATCCCTTTGACTCATCCGAGTCTTCAGCTTCCAGTTGTGTCCCCTTGTTTCTGTGTTCCCTCTCTGGAACATCCTGTCACTGTCTACCTTGTCGATTCCCCGCAGTATTTTGTATGTCGTTATCATGTCTCCTCTGACCCTTCTTTCCTCCAGTGTTGTTAGTCCTATTTCCCTCAGCCTTTCTTCATAGGACAGACCCCTGAGTTGTGGAACTAGCCTTGTCGCAAACCTTTCCACTTTCTCTAGTTTCTTTATGTGCTTGACCAGGTGTGGGTTCCAGACTGGTGCTGCATATTCTAGTATGGGCCTGACGTACACGGTGTACAGTGTCTTGAACGATTCCTTGTTAAGGTAACGGAACGCTAATCTTAGGTTTGCCAGTCGCCCATATGCTGCCGCAGTTATCTGGTTGATGTGTGCCTCCGGAGACGTGCTTGGCCTTATACTCACCCCAAGGTCTTTCTCCTTTTCCGAGGTTTGTAGCCTTTGTCCGCCTAGCCTGTACTCTGTCAGCGGTCTTCTTTGCCCTTCTCCGATCTTCATGACTTTGCATTTGGTGGGATTGAATTCGAGAAGCCATTTCTAGACCAGATGTCAAGCTTGTCCAGGTCTGTTTGAAGTCCTGCTTGGTCCTCCTCCGATGTGATTCTCCTCATTAATTTCACATCATCTGCGAACAGAGACACTTCTGAGTCTATCCCATCTGTCATGTCGTTTACATATACCAAGAATAACACTGGTCCTAGGACTGACCCCTGCGGAACGCCGCTCGTCACAGGTGCCCACTGTGATACCTCATCACGCACCATGACCCGTTGTTGCCTCCCTGTGAGGTATTCCCTGATCCTTTCCAGTGCCCTTCCTGTTATACGTGCTTGTTCTTCCAACTTCTTTACAAATCTCATGTGAGGAACTGTGTCGAAGGCCTTCCTGCAGTCCAGGAAAATGCAATCAACCTACCCTTCTCTCTCTTGCCTTACCTCTGTTACTTTATCATAGAACTCTAGGAGGTTTGCTGCCTGGTGTTTATTATCCTGTTCAGCTCGAGGTGCTCCACCATTCTTTTCCTGATGATTTTCTCCAGGACTTTGCACACTATACATGTAAGTGATACCGGTCTATAGTTTAGGGCCTCTTTTCTGTCTCCTTTTTTTAAAGATGGGGACTACGTGTGTGTATGTGTATGTGTGTGTGTGTGTGTGTGTGTGTGTGCGTGTGTGTGTGTGTGTGTATGTACTCACCTATTTGTAATTACAAGGGTCGATACTGTGTCCCATCTCTGGAACATCCTCTCTCTGTCAACCTTTTCTATTCTTCGCAGAATTTTGGATGTCGTTATCATGTTTCCCGTAACCCTCCTGTCCTCCAATGTCGTCAGGCCGATTTCCCTTAACCTTTCTTCGTAGGACATTCCCCTTAGCTCTGGAACTAACCTAGTTGCAAACCTTTGCACTTTATCTAATTTCTTGACGTGCTTGACCAGGTGTGGGTTCCAAACTGATGCTGTACACTCCAGTATGGGCCTGATGAACACGGTGTACAAAGTCTTGAACGATTCCTTACTGAGATATCGGAACATAGCCTACATGCTGCACCAGTTATCTGGTTAATGTGTGCTTCCGGAGACGTGCTCGTTATTATACTCACCCAAAGATCTTTCTCCTTGAGTGAGTTTTGCAGTCTTTGGCCACCTAGCCTATATTCAGTATGCGGTGTTCTTTGCCCTTCCCCGATCTTCATGACTTTGCATTTGGCTGGGTTAAATTCGAGGAGCCAGTTGCTGGACCACGTGTCCAGCCTGTTCAGGTAAATTTGTAGTCCTGCCTGATTCTCATCTGATTTAATTCTCCTCATTAACTTCACATCATATGCGAACAGGGACACTTCGGAGTCTATCTCTTCCATCACGTCATTCACATATTCCGGGCCTGATGCACGGAAGTCTTGAACTTTCGAGATATCGATACCGCACAGTATCTGTTTTCGGAGACGGGTTATATATCACCCAGATCTTTCTTTTGCAGTCTTGCACGCCTTATCGTACGTTCTTGCCCCGATCTTCATACTTGCATTTGGCTGGTTAAGAGCCAGTTCTGGACATGTCACTTTCAAATTTAGTCTGCTGATTCTCATCTTTAATTCTCTCTAACCATCATGAACAGGACACGTCTTCTCTTCCATACATACCGGTTTGTGACCGTGCCCCTGTCCGGGGCTTGTATAATCAGTCCGTCGTTGTTGCCTCCTTCGGGTATTCTCTGTTTGCATTTATACTGCCTGACCTGTCTATATTTTGTGACTGTTTGCTTCTTAGCAAAACAATCAACCACGTTCCCGTTTATTTGTTGAAAATGATTTGGACACAGGTTTCCTTCCAGACCGGGTGTTGTCGTAACGTCCGTCAGTTGCCCACTATCTATACCCTGACTTTGCTCTATACTATCAGTGCCTGTTATAGTTTGTCTCTTCTCCTTCTTAAAAATTCATTAGTTTCACCTTGTAGTCCAGTAAGGGATTTAAATTTTTTGCCACCCGTTCTTTTCAAGACCCAGGAGGTGTGCGGATCTCGTCAGTCAGTGTACTTCCACATCCCGTTGCCTCTGAGTATTCCGTCTTTAGTGCCCTTCTGTTCTTTTTCTACTTTTATTATGTGGGATGTGGGCTTCTGGTCGGATGAATCACCTACTTTCTCTCTTGCCTACCTCTGTTCCTTACGAACCTGGGGTTTCTCCTGGTGTTATATCCTGTTGTCGAGGTGTCCACCTCTTTCCTGATGATTTTCTCGGGACTTTTCCATTACATTGTAAGGTACTTCCTCTAGTTTGGGACTATTTTCTGTCACTTTTTAACTGTCTCGTGTATGATGTGTGGTTCTTGGTGTGTCTTGTTGTGTGTATAACTCCAAGTTTACAGGTCACTTCCAATTCTGGAACATCCTCTCTGTCACCTTTTGTTATTCTCCGAATTTGGTTCTATATTTCCCAGTTTTAACCCTCAGTCTCAATGCGTCTTGCAGTCCCTTATCTTTTTCTTAGATCCCTTAGTCTGCTACCTATTGCAAACCTTGCCTTTATAATTCTTGAGGTTGTGCAGGTGGTCCAAACTGTCTTTAGCCCAGATGGGCTGTGAACACGTGTCAAGTGAACGTTCCTTCTGAGACAGGACATGCACTGTGCCCTTCGGTATTTGCTTCGAGTGCTCTTATTATACTCACCCAAGATCTTTCTCCTTGAGTAGTTTGCAGTCTTGCCACCTAGCCTATATTCAGTATGCGGTGTTCTTTGCCCTTCCCGATCTTCATGACTTTGCATTTGGCTGGGTTAAATTCGAGGAGCCAGTTGCTGGACCACGTGTCCAGCCTGTTCAGGTAAATTTGTAGTCCTGCCTGATTCTCATCTGATTTAATTGTGTCGAAGGCCTTCCTGCAGTCAGAAATGCAATCACTACCTTCTCTCTTGCCTCTGTTACTTTTCATAGAACTCTAGGAGGCTGCCTGGTGTTTATTATCCTGTTCAGCTCGAGGTGCTCCACCATTCTTTCCTGATGATTTTCCAGACTTTGCACACTATACATGTAAGTGATGGTCTATAGTTTGGCCTCTTTTTGTCTCCTTTTTAAAGATGGGGACTACGTGTTGTGTATGTGTGTGTGTGTGTGGGTGTGGTGTGTGTGTGTGTGTGTGTTATTACCACCTATTTGTAATTAAGGGTCGATACTGTGTCCCATCTCTGGAACATCCTCTCTGTCAACCTTTTCATTCTTCGAAATTTTGGATGTTTATCATGTTTCAACCCTCCTGTCCTCAATGTCGTAGCGATTTCCTTAACCTTTCTTGTAGGACATTCCCTTAGTCTGAACTAACCTAGTTGCAAACCTTTGCACTTATCTAATTTCTTCGTGCTTGACCAGGTGGGGTTCCAAACTGATGCTGTACACTCCAGTATGGGCCTGATGAACACGGTGTCAAGTCTTGAACGATTCCTACGAGATATCAACATAGCCACATGCTGCACCAGTTATCTGGTTAATGTGTGCTTCCGGAGACGTGTCGTTATTATACTCACCAAGATCTTTCTCCTTGAGTGAGTTTGCAGTCTTTGGCACCTACCTATATTCAGTATGGTGTTCTTTGCCTTCCCGATCTTCATGACTGCATTTGGCTGGGTTAAATTAGAGCCAGTTGCTGGACCCGTGTCCAGCCTGTTCAGTAAATTTGTAGTCCTGCCTGATTCTCATTGATTTAATTCTCTCATTTCATCATGCGAACAGGGACACTTCGGAGTCTATCTCTTCATCCGTCATTCACATATCCACAAATAGCCGGTCCTTGACGTGGACCCGCTCCCAGGGCCCTGTGATACCTCATCAAGTACCAGCTCGTTGTTGCCTCCCTGTCGGGTATTCTCTGTTCCATTGCATTATCGTGCCTGATCCTCTACTTGCACTATTCTCTGTTAGGAACTGTTGAAGGCCTTCTTGCAGTCCAAAAGCAATCAACCCACTCTCTCTCGTGTTTACTTCTGTTACCTTGTCATAAAACTCCAGAAGGTTTGTGACGATTTCCTTCCATGAATCCGTGGTGGTTGTCGTTTATAACTTGTTCCGTTCTAGTTGCTCCACTCTATCATAATCTTCCCTGATTTGCATACTATACTAGTCAGTGACACTGGTCTATAGTTTATCACGTTTCTGTCCCTTTCTTAAAAATGGGGACTACATTTACAGTCTTCCATACCTTAGGTAGATGCCCAGTTTCAAGGGATGTGTTGAAAATTGTTGTTAGTGGCACACACAGCGTCTCTGCTCCCTCTCTAAGGACCCACGGAGAGATGTTGTCCGGTCCCACCGCCTTTGAGGTATCAAGGTGGAAATAAATGGTATAAAATACCGACACAATGGAAAAATAAACACATAAGCAGTATAATGTGATCCTTTATTGACAACGTTTCGCCCACGCAGTGGGCTTTATCGAGTCACAGACAGATCTACCTGGAAAATTTAATCAACTACAGAAACGCAAGACTCATCGCCAGAGAAGACAACACGCAATACCGAAGAATCCTAGAATCATCACTCATCTGTATATCCAACAACTTCAACCAGAACAACGGCTTCTACAACATAGCTGAACCTATTGCCAAGAAACTTCTTCAACGCTATCCCACCTAGAACTCAAGAATGGTACACTGCAGGTCCTTTAAGTCACACAATGTTTTTAACTATCACACTACTTTTAAGACTGTCACATGCAGCTTTCTCCACCTGACCCAGCATTCTCCACCTGACTGTACCCTATATATATCTCCATGTTGCTCATTTTCCAGGTAGATCTGTCTGTGACTCGATAAAGCCTACTACGTGGGCGAAACGTTGTCAATAAAGGATCACATTATACTGCTTATGTGTTTATTTTCCCAGGTAGCAAGGTCACTTAGCAGCTTCTACACCTCCTCCTCAGTTGTGTGTATTTCATCCAACACTTTGTTGGTATATCCCTTGTTGGTGTCCCCTTCTGTTCTGTTTTCCCAGAGTCCTGTCTGTCTCCAGTGTAAATACAGTATAAGAAATCTCCCGTATGAAGATAAACTTAGAGTGTTGAATCTCCACTCTCTGGAGAGACGTAGAATGAGGGGAGATATCATCGAGGTGTACAAGTGGATGATGGGCATAAACAAAGGAGATATTAATAAAATACTGAGGTGTGAAGACGTGTCTACTCAGTGAAGACGTGTCTTGTGTGCTCTCTGTCAATCTGAAGAAGATGTCCTCTCTTGAGCTACTCTACCAGCAGTGAAGGAAGAACTGAGGGTAGCTAAGCTTGAGATACAGCGACTGACTGAGGAAAACAAGAGGATTCGTAGTAATCCTCCTGTTGAGAATCCTCAAGCCAGGAAAGGAACCTGGACAGTGGCTAAAACGCATGGAACAAAGTTAAGGCTCAAGAGGACGGGTGGAGAGGTAGAAACAACGAAGACCCAGGAGAATGTTGTGGAAACATCGAACCCATTCTCCGTGCTACCCGATGAATGTGAGTCGACTTCTGGGAGCGTCACGACGAAAGACACAAAGGAAGGTAAAAACATTGTTGTTGTTGGGGACAGTCAGGTTAGGTACATGGATAGGGCTTTCTGTTTGATTGATAGGAGTAGGAGACAGAGGGTTTGCTTTCCTGGGGCTGGGATGGAGGATATTGTTAGCCGTCTGGACGACATCATGAGAGGTAATGGGAGCAATCCTATTATCTGTCTCAGTGCTGGAGGCAACGATGTTGGCAGACGTAGGAGTGAGGACCTGACTAGCAGGTTTAGGTCAGCAATAGACATAATTAGGAAGAAGGGTGAAAACCCTGTCATATGTGGTATTTTGCCAAGAAGAGGAGTTGGAAATGAATGGCTGTCCAGGGCAATTGGTGTCAATTGCTGGCTGGACAAATACTGTAAGGAAAATTCAGTAACATTCATTGACAACTGGGACCTCTTCTATGGCAGAAATTACATGTATGCCAGGGATGGGGTTCACTTATCCAGGTCTGGGGTGGGGGCACTGGCAACTGCAGTGGAGGGAGCTGTTAGGGCTTTAAACTAGAAATAGTTAGTGGTATGGGTTTTGGGGGGAAAACAGAGAAGTCCCAGTGTAGTAATATTATAAGTTGTAGGAGAACTAGTAATAGGCAGAATAAGGTGGATAGTGGAAAGCTAGTGACACTAGATGACAAAGACAGTAATAGGTATAGTGAAAAACAGAGATGAGCAGGAAGGGTAAAGAGAAAGGAGGGTCTCTAAATATATATTACACCAATAGTCGTAGTGCTAGGAATAAGATGGACGAGTTGAGATTAGTTGCAAGTACGGGTAATATTGATGTTTTTGCAATAACTGAGACATGGTTTAATATGAAAAATCGGAACTTGCCTGCCGAATGTCACATTCAGGGTTTTAAATTGTTCCAAGTAGACAGAAGTATCGGGAAAGGGGTGGGGTGGCACTCTATGTCCGTGATCATTTAAATTGTTGCATAAAAACGGGTATAAAGTCTGAATTAACACATACAGAGTCTGTCTGGATAGAATTTTCAGAGGGTGTGAAAAATTGATTTTAGGCGTGATTTACCGTCCTCCAAACTTAGATAGGGAACAAGGGAGACTACTTTGGGAGGAAATTGTTAAGGCCACAAGACACGATAACGTAGTAATTCTAGGGACTTTAACTTTAGTCAGATTGATTGGAATTTCATGACAGGGAATTTAGAATCTAACGACTTTTTAGAAGTAGTTCAGGATTGCTTTTTGAAGCAGTTTGTAACAGAACCTACAAGGGAAATAACCTACTTGACTTGGTTCTGGCAAGCAAGAAACCCTTGTTAATAATTTAGAAATTACAGAGGAACTCGGCTCAAGCGACCACAAGTCAATTACCTTTAGCATTGAATGGATGTATGATAGTAGGGATAATTCAGTAATGGTCCCAGATTTTCGCTTAGCAGATTATAATGGACTTAGAGAACACTTATCAACTGTGGACTGGGGTGAAGAAGAGAGGTATCAATATGACAGTTTTCTTAACACTATACAGGCTGCCCAAAAACATTTATCCTGTATAAAGAAATTAGATCAAGTAGAAATGACCCAAAATGGATGAATAATAGGCTCAAATATCTTTTAGGGCAGAAGAAAGGAATTTATAGGCGCATAAAAGAGGTGAGGGTCATCTTATAAATCATTATACTGACATTAAGAGGGACGTTAAAAGGGAATAAGAAAAGCTAAACGGGACTATGAAATTAAAGTTGCTAGGGATTCAAAAACTAACCCAAAAAGTTTTTCCAGGTTTATAGAACAAAAGTAAGGGATAAGATAGGTCCCCTTAAAAATAACTTTGGGCATCTTACTGACAAGGAGAATGATATGTGCTCTATTTTTAATAATTATTTTCTCTCGATTTTCACACAGGAAGACATTAATAATATCCCAGTAATTAATTTTTACAGAGGCCCAGAAGAAGATAAATTATGTAATATCACAGTCACTAGCGAAATGATTATGAAACAGCTGGACCGACTGAAACAAAATAAATCGCCGGGTCCTGATGAGCTTTTGCAAGGGTTCTTAAGGAATGCAAATGGAACTCTGTGAACCAATATCTAACATTTTTAATTTATCTCTTCAAACAGGTGTAGTGTCTGATATGTGGAAGATGGCTAATGTAATTCCTATTTTTAAAGCAGGGGACAAGTCACTACCGTCAAACTACCGCCCAATAAGCCTGACCTCAATTGTAGGCAAATTACTAGAGTCAATTATAGCTGATATTATTAGAAGCCATCTAGATAACCATAATTTGATTAATGATACCCAGCATGGATTCACGAGGGCCGTTCCTGCCTATCTAATTTATTAACCTTCTTCAGTAAAGCTTTTGAGGCTGTTGATCACGATAAAGAATTCGATATTGTTTATTTAGACTTTAGTAAGGCTTTTGATAGAGTACCGCACCAGAGACTGTTAAAGAAAGTGGCAGCTCATGGCATTGGGGGAAAAGTGCTGTCATGGATCGAGTCATGGCTCACCAATAGGAAGCAGAGAGTGTGCATAAATGGGGTTAAATCCGAATGGAGACTTGTAACAAGTGGTGTTCCACAGGGATCAGTCTTAGGCCCATTGTTATTTATAATATATATCAATGACCTTGATGAGGGAATTACTAGTGATATGAGCAAATTCGCCGACGACACGAAGATAGGTAGGATAATTGATTCAAACATAGATGTCATAGAACTTCAGGAAGATTTAGACAAACTTAATTCGTGGTCAGAAAAGTGGCAAATGCAGTTCAATGTAGATAAATGCAAGGTTCTGAAGCTCGGGAGTGTCCATAACCCAAGCACTTATAAGTTAAATAACGTAGAACTTAGCCATACAGATTGCGAGAAGGACTTGGGGGTGATGGTAAGCAGCAACCTTAAACCAAGACAGCAATGCCTAAGCGTACGTAATAAGGCAAATAGATTACTGGGATTTATATCAAGAAGTGTTAGCAACAGAAGTCCAGAGGTTATATTACAGCTTTATACATCATTAGTAAGGCCTCACCTAGATTACGCAGCTCAGTTCTGGTCTCCATATTACAGAATGGACATAAATTCGTTAGAAAACATTCAGCGTAGAATGACTAAATTAATACATAGCATTAGAAATCTTCCTTACGAAGAAAGATTGAAGACCCTAAAATTACATTCACTTGTAAGACGTAGAATGAGGGGAGACATGATCGAGGTATACAAGTGGAAAATGGGTATTAACAAAGGGGATATAAATAAGGTCTTGAGGATATCTCTCCAAGAGAGAACCCGCAATAATGGATTCAAGTTAGATAAGTTTAGATTTAGAAAGGATATAGGAAAGTATTGGTTTGGAAATAGGGTAGTTGATGAGTGGAACAGTCTGCCTAGTAGGGTTATTGAAGCTAGGACCTTGGGTAGTTTCAAATTTAGGTTGGATAAATTCATGAGTGAGAGGGGTTGGATTTGATTGGGACTCGCGCATGAGTGGGTAGAATTGTCAAAGCATATTTCTTGGGTAGCATTGAAAATTGGGTTGAGCAAATATTCTGTTAGTGGGACGGATTGTGAAGGACCTGCCTAGTATGGGCCAACATGCCTGCTGCAGTGTTCCTCCTTTCTTATGTTCTTATGTTCTTATGATATCGAACCAAGTAAGAACCAGAAATAACGGATTTAAATTGGATAAATTTAGATTTAGAAAGGACATAGGCAAGTACTGGTTTTCGAACAGAGTTGTAGATGCGTGGAACAATCTTCCGAGTACTGTGATAGAGGCTAGGACCTTAGGTGGCTTTAAAAAGAGATTGGACAAATATATGAGTGGGAGGGGCTGGGTTTGATTGGTGTCGTGAGTACGGGAATAAATTCTTAGGTAGTGGTGGTTTTGATATGGACCTGCCTTGTATGGGCCAGTAGGCCTTCTGCAGTGTTCCTCCATTCTTATGTTCTTACTTCCTAAATCTCGTGTTGAGCTCCTCACATACCTCTTGATCGTTTCTTGTGAGCTCCCCACCTTCTTTCTTCAGCCTGATTCCTGGTCTTTTACTGTTATCTTCCTTCTAATGTGGCTATACAGCAATTTCCGTTCAGACTTAACTTTCGATGCTATGTTGTTTTCGTACTTTCGCTGGGCCTCCCTATTTTTCTGTGCATACTCGTTTCTGGCTTTTCGACTAATGTCTTTATTTTCTTGGGTCCTTTGCCTTCTGTACTTTTTCCATTATCTAGTGCACTTAATTTTTACCTTCGGGTAAATCAATGGCTCATTCTGGTCTTCCCATTATTTCTGTTGCCCTTGGGAACAAACCTGCATTTTGCTGTTACGTAGTCCATCATTTCGTTTTCAGACTTTACTACCAATTCTCTGTGCCACTTAACCTCCTGCAGGAAGTTCCTCATACTTGTGTATTCCTCCCTTTTATAGTTTGGCTTTTCTCATTCTACTCCTGTTACCCTCTCCACTTGTAACTCTACTATGTATTCAAAGCTCAGAACCACGTGATCACTAACTCCAAAAGGCCTTTCATATGTGATGTCCTCAATGTCTCAGCTTCTCAGGGTGAACACGAGGTCCAGTCTTGCTGGTTCAATCTCCCCTCTCTCTCTGGTAGTGTCCCTAACATGTTGATGCATGAGGTTTTCCAGTACCACATCCATCATCTTGACTCTCCATGTTTCGGGACCCCCATGTGGCTCCTGGTTTTCCCAATCAATCTCCCTGTGGTTGAAATCGCCAATAACCAGTAACTTTGCTCTGCTCGAGTGAGCTCTTCTGGCCACCTCAGCTAGTGTGACCACCATTGCTCTGTTGCTCTCTTCATATTCCTCTCTTGGCCTCCTGCAGTTCTGTGGTGGGTTATACATCATTGCAATGACTACCTTTTGTTCCCCAGACTGAATTATACCTACTGTGTAATCCCTTTCTCCAATCTCGTCCATTCCTTCCATTTCCTCAAATCCCCATCGTTTTTTAATGAGCAGTGCAACCCCTCCTTCCCCTCTCCTCCTTCTATATTTCCTCAGGATCTAATATCGGAGTGAGAAGATTACGTCTGTCATTGTCTCAGTGAGTTTCGTTTTTGTGACTGCTATGATGTCTGGGGACGTCTCCTTGATTCTTTCATGCCACTCCTCACATTTATTCGTTATTCCATCCACGTTTGTATACCAAACCTTCAACTTCTTTTCTAAAATTGTGGTCCGGGGAAAATGGTGGGGTTGGCAGAGAAGGAGCCCTGGCAGGGGCCTATGGGGATTGCTGTGGGGGCAGGATTTGTGATGAGGGGGGCAGAGTGCTTATGGGGGTTGCTGTAGGAGTGAGGTTTGTGATGTGGAGGGTGGGGTGTTACGATCCTGGCCTGTAAACCCCTAATTAGTTTAGCGGTTATCGTAGCAACAGTACAGCAGGTGCTAGGAATTATCAAAGTACAAGGCGAAATGAGATCTTTAAATGTTTTTCCAGATTTTATTTAAGAATATACTAAGATATTTAGGACACTTAGTAAATTAAAATAATCTCATAACCTCCTTACTCTTGGGAGGGTGTACACACTATATAGTCCTTTACTTTCACTCTCATAAGCACCACAAGTTACATTTGTCTGTACAGTTTTAATATAATACGTAAAGAGGATATATAAAACACTTCCTCTGAATTACAACACTTCACAATGTCAATAACGTCAATGTCAATAACGAGTTAGAGTTTATCTCTAGACTTAAGCGAAGAATCACTACACTGAAGGTCACTATCACTGTTTCCATACGAGTCACAACTCGCTAGTGATCCATAGTTCCGAAGTCTATTCTGTAGATAGAACTTGAGGAAATAAGAGCCTCTGAAGATATGCTCACCATCCCAAAGGTGAGAGAACTGAAGAGTCTCGGAGAGTATGCTCTCTGAGGGTATGCTCACTACACCAGGGGTGAGAGAGAACTGAAGAGTCTTGGAGAGACTGAAGGTATGCTCACCACACCAGGAGTGAGAGAGAACTGACCTGAGTAGAGCGCCTAGGTTTGACCTCTACTCGGTATAGAAGGGGGAGGGGACAAACGAGCTGCTCAGTACTTCACCCCTTAAAGTCTCCTACCTAAACACATACATAGCTAATATAACATCCATAACTAATATTGAGTCATATAATATTAAGAGAAAAACCTCGTTTCTTCATTAAACCATGACAGGGCGTAACATGGGGACAGAGGGAACAGTGTGTGAGTTTTGGTTTAGATTGTTCAGTTGCATTGGGGTTGCTGTGGTTGGATTCCTTCTGTGGGTGTTTCTGGAGGAGGGTGTGTTTGCTCTTCCACCTGGGTCTGGGTTGTCCTGCTCATCTCCGTCATTGCCTCTCGTTCCTCCTTTCGCCTTTGTACCCTCTCTTTCAGTATCTTCCTTTCTTCTTGTGTTCTGTCTCAATCAAGGTACACTCTCCGGTACTCCAGGTTTGTCCCTTATTCGTGCTTTCTCCTGCAGGATCCTGTTTTGAAGCTGATTCTGCCTTGAAAATCACTTTGGCCGTTTTTTTCCTCTTGCAAACCACCCACTGCAAACCACTGGGTCATGTCCTCTCCTATTGCTTTCATGATACTTCCAATCACTTTTTTTCTCCTCCTGTTTCTTACATCATGGGTTTCCCCTTCAACTTCCTGGAGCCCATAGACAAAAACTGACATCTCCTTTTCGTCCTTCCACTGTATCTCCCTTTGCATCCCCTAAGGTTATTTAGTTCCTTCCATTGAATCGTTCCTTCCTTCAATCTCTTCCCTAGCTGATGCCTCTGTGCTCAGTGGTCTGTCTTTCCTGCTCAGCTGTTCCTGGCCATTGCAGTTGTCTTTCAGCATCGCTGCATATAGCTTAGCTCCTTTATTGTCTTTAGTCCCCTCATTTGTTCTTGATGTGTTCCTCGTCTTTTCCCAGGCCCCACGTGGGTCTGACAGGGCCTTTGCATACAGAATAGCTCCTTTGCTCCCTACAGTCCTCTCATCTGTGACTGATATAGAAGTTCCTGATGTCATAGCTGTACTGTCCTTTGGTTCTTTAGGCTGTTTCAGATTTTTTAGTTCCTCTTCTAAGCACTGTATCTTAGCTTCTGCTGCTATGGCTTGTAGCTCCCATTTCCTGTTCTCTGCAGCTATCCTCTCCTCCATTTTCTTGCCAAGCTCTTCTAGCTTCCTTCCCCACTCTTCCTCCCTTTTTGTGAGCTATGCCTCCCAATCTTCCATCCCAGGTTTTTCCCTCCCAGGATCATCCATCAGACCCCTGTGTGTGTGTGTGTGTGTGTGTGTGTGTGTGTGTGTGTGTGTGTGTGTGTGTGTTTCTGTCTGTCTATTCCATGGTATTCCCTACACAATTTTTTTTAGTTATGAACAATTATTGAGTAAATTACTCCGCCGCTCACTTTCAATAAAGTTTCTACCACCTATATCAAAATCATCACACCTGCATCACAGTCACCACCACCTGAACTACAACCACCATAAACTGCATTACAATCATCACGTCTGCATCACAATCACCACAACTGCATCACAGTCACCACACCTGCATCACAGTCACCACACCTGCATCACAGTCACCACACCTCCATCACAGTCACCACACCTCCATCACAGTCACCTCACCTGCATCTCAATCACCACACCTGAATCACACTCATCACACCTCCATCATAGTCACCTCACCTGTATCACAATCACCTCACCTGCATTACAGTCACCACACCATCACAGTCACCTCGCCTGCATCACAATCCCCACATCTGCTTCACAGTCACCACAACTGCATCACTCACCACACCTGCATCGCACTCAACACACTTGCATCACACTCACCACACCTGCATCACAATCACCACCATCTACATCCCAGTCACCACACCTCCATCACAATCACCTCTATTTGCATCACAATTTCCTCAATCTACATCTTAAGCATCACCTTCTGCATCACAATCAACCTTCCCTTGCCTCACAATCACTACACCTGTATCAATCACCACACCTGCATCACAATCACTGTAGACAGCCTGTACCGTCTACTAGACAGCCTATGCTGTCTGCTTGATTTGTATCCCGCGGCACTACGGTGCTGCCCTCTCTAGGCCTGTCTAGGTCAGTGAGACGCGATACCCAATCGGTCTCACTTCACGGCCTACCCTCACGGGTTCAACATCGCCCTCCGCGGCCTGGCTTTCGGTCATCTCCCCTCACTCTGCCCATCTTGTACTTACACTTCGCTTAATAAAGTCAACTCTAGTCTACAGACGTATCTCTGCAACCTATGCTATCTCTTCAAGTAACCTACAAGTAAACTGGGTGCTGTTCAACAGCAATAACAGCATTAACAGTGGTGACGCTATGCCGGCGGTAGAGTGAGCTTCGTCCTCGGGGGTGGAAGGGACCGACGCCAGTCAACATCATCCGCGATTATCCAACCCGCCTGCTGGCTTAAAGAGTCACCTGTTACTCCCAGCGTCTCGACGGGCCTGAAATAGATCTTCGTCCTCGATTTTTCCACAAAATCTGGACATAGGCGTCACGGCGTCATCTCCAGCCTCAGCAGTCACGTGTCCATCTCATCTTCTACTCTACAGCTCTTCAACGCTCTCCAGCACCCTTCTCCTGCCTTCTTCAGCGTCCCTACGACCATCTCAAGCTACAAGAAGTAGAGGTGAAGTCATTTTGTGTGTTGTCTCCGCACGAGTCCATGAGTCCACGTGAGTCTACCTTGGGGTGCGGCTACCGTAGGCGAAGCCAGCACACACCTGCCTTCTCCTACTACCCATCCTGCGCCGTTCTACACTTCATGTATCCAGCTCATTGTTTGGTTGTGTTGTTGTCCTCCCATTTATCTCCAAGAAGTCCTACCCAGCCGCAGCATCAAACAGGCAAGAATGAAATATGTACTTCTGGCCTAATACACCAGTGTATTGTTTGTCTACAGCACAAGGGTACCGTCACGGGTCCTAATCCCATTCTGAAGTATCCCATTGCAAAGGAGCCCTGGGAGAGAACTTCTGTCGATCTGTTGACGAACTTCTCGACCTCGGAGAAGGGTAATAAACACCTGCTTGTAATGGTAGATAACTTGACGAGGTACTGAGAGATAGTACCCACTCCAGATAAAACGGCCGAGACAGTCATAAACGCTTTCTGTGAGCATGTCGTCCGCCGTCATACCTGCCCACGTGTCCTCCTGTCAGACAAAGGGTCGGAGTTCACAAATGCCACAATGCAGGATCTTTGTTCCAGATTTAACATTCACCAAGTGGCAGCAGCTCCACGCCACCCTGCGAGTAATGGCCTTGCTGAACGTACAAACCGTCTGCGGTGCTCAGAGTAACCGTTAACCCGAGTTGTACTACATGGGATGAGGCTATTCCAGATGTTCAGTGTACGTTAAACTCTTTCCTCAACAGCTCGATTAGTGAGACACCTCATTTTGCCTTGTACGGCTATAACAAGCGTTTACCATATGAAATTCTGTTTACTCCGCCTCAACCTACCTACGACACCGATAACACCAGTGTAGTTAAGATGCGGACAACACAGCTTGCTTTTTCAGCGAGTACGTGAGAACCTCATTAAAGCTACAGATAGGTTCATGTCTGATTGCAACGCCCACGCTAAGGAAAGCAAGGTGGAACCAGGTTGCAAAGTACTGTTGCTCAACCTCCACGCAGACCCAGGTATGTATAAAATTGTTCCCAAGTTTGTTGGTCCTTACCGTGTCCTACGACAGCTCCGCGGTAATAAGTTCGAGGAGAGGGAGTTCGCTACCGGAATTATCAAAGAAGCTCACCTTGACCACATGCAGTATATTGACCATGTGCAAGCCGACGCAGAGCTGGAGTCGCGTGCGTTGCAAAGCCACAATCAGACTCGTCCTAGCGACATCCCGTCTACTTCTTCACCCGTTACTCCTACAACTGATGACAGTCCTGTAAGGCTCCATAAATATGGCCTGAGACCCAGAACAGCAGTACATTTCTGTGACATTGACGTACCAACTGACTTGTCCGACTCCTACGCTAATTGTTTGATTGCAGAAATGGGTATTAATGCGCACATATTGTATAGTTAGTTAATAACGGAGTCAGGGTGGACAACATCATGTAAATATGTAAATTATTTTAGAAGGGTATACCAAATTCTATGGAAATAGTATTATTGTAAGTATGTGCACCCAGTGTGTCTCGTAAAACCTGTATAAAGGTCAGGGCAGTGCCGCCCTTGTGTCAAATGTCACACCTTAGGAAATGTTACTGTCAGTAATTGTTTTCAGATGTGAGGATGGCACAGCATTCCTGGACGAGTAGTCAAGCCTGATGTTTCAGCCCTGCGGACAACCTGTATGTATAAGATTATAGTTGCAGTGCTGACGTCTCCTGGCTCCGTCTTCAATGAAGCTGTGCGGGCACGCCAATTTACTCTTCCCTCAGGAGGGGAGAGTTTTTTTTTATGCCTGCTAAATTTATGTCCATTTTGATTTTTGGGTGAGTGGAAGCCAGTCCCCCCGGGGTTAATTATTGTCTGTAATTGTCTTTCACACCTTCGCGCCCACCAGCATTGTCGTGTCGATACGACACAAGGTGCGTGGCCGAGCGAATGTAGACAGCCTGTACTGTCTGTTAGACAGCCTATGCTGTCTACTTGATTAGTATCACGTGGCACTACGGTGATGCCCTTTCTAGTCCTGTCTAGGTCAGTGAGACGCGATACCCAATCGGTCTCACTTCACGGCCTACCCTCACGGGTTCAACATCGCCCTCTGCGGCCTGGCTTTCGGTCACCTCCCCTCACTCTGGCCGTCGAGTACTTACACCTCCCCTAATAAAGTCAACTCTAGTCTACGGCCGTTTCTCTGCAACCTACGCTACCTCTACAAGTAACCTACAAGTAAGCTCAGCACTTAACTGCTGTTCAACAGCAATAACAGCATTAACATCACACCTGCATCACAATCATCACATGTATCAAAATAACCATCATCTGCATCACAATCACCACACCTCCATCACAATCACCACCTTTTTCATCTCAATCACCACAAACTGCGTCACAATAATCACTACTTACATCACAACTACCGCCTCCTGTATTATCACCACTCAATGCATTACAGTCACAACCACCTTCCTCACAATCACCATCATCATAATCACCAACATTACAATACCCACCACCATCTGATCTGAACCACAATCACCACATTCACCCACCACCTTCACCACAACCACCTTCATAATAATCATTACCATTTTCATCACAGTCCTCACCTTCATCACAATCTTCACCTTCATCATAATCACCACCATCACAATCACCACCTTCATGCTTCCTAATTGGCAATAATGAGAGCATCAAAAGAAAGAAATATAACGAGGTAATCTATGTACATGGACTAAATATTAACGCAACTTTTGAGTTAATAGGATTGACGTGACACACACAAGACGTGTATAAGACACTGAGAGATGGAGACACAACAAAGTGCGTACATAAGTCACAGGGAGGATTAGGACTATGTATGAGACTCAGTGTTGTGAGAAACTTAATATAATGACTTCGAGAGTGTATAAATCTGTAGTGGAGGGAAGGCGGGTAGGGGTCGGCCTAGGAAAGGTTGGAGGGAGGGGGTAAAGGAGGTTTTGTGTGCGAGGGGCATAGACTTCCAGCAAACATGAGTGAGCGTGTTAGATATGAGCGAATGGAGACAAATAGTTTTTAGGACTTGACGTGTTGTTGGAGTGTGAGGAAGGTAACATTTATTGGAAGTACAGTGTCTGCACTCTGAAGGAGGGGTGTTAATGTTGCAGTTTTATAACTGTAGTGTAAACGCGCCTCTGGCAAGACAGTGATGGAGTGAATGATGACGAAATTTTTGCTTTTTCGGGCCACCCTGCCTTGGTGGAAAACGGCCGATGTTTTAATAATATATAGGTAAAACTTGCGATTTTGGCTTAAATAGCAACTTCCTTCTTGCCGAATAAGGTAAATGAAATTTTTTTATGCAATAATTTCGCAAAAATTATTCTGAACCTAACGAAAAAAAATATATTTCATTGTGTTTGTTTATTACTAAATTATTGTAAACTTATCTAAAATATATTTAGTGTGATTAAGTTAAATTAAATTGCGCTTGTTATATATTGCAGCAGGTGAAGAACATTTAACCTTACAGGACGCCGATGTGTATAAAGCTGCTATGTCATTTCCACAGGGCTCAGCAGGAGGTTTCACTTGTTTAAGGCCACAACACTTAAAACAAATGCTCAATCCAGGTCTTGGTGAGGTTTCTGAGAGGTTGCTGTCTGAAACTCACCAAATTTTCCAATGGGTGCCTGGCTGGTAGTGTCCCACAGGACATTAGACCCCTTTTCTTTGATGCCTCACTGTGTGCCCTCCGGAAAATTGATGGAGGAACCAGACCCATTGCAGTGGGCAACACCCTTCGGCGCCTAGTTGCCAAGGCTGCAGTACGAATGGTGAGTCAAGATGCTGCCTCAATGTTGAAACCAACTCAGCTCGGTTTTGGTGTTCAACAAGGCTGTGAAGCAGCTGCCCATGCAGCCGAGTATACATCAACAACATGTCCAATGAAAAAGCCGCAACAAGGGGATACAGTTGGAAGTTGAAGACTCAGATGAATCACAGGGATGTTAGGAAGTATTTCTTCAGTCACAGAGTGGTCGGGAAGTGGAATAGTTTGGGAAGCGATGTAGTGGAGGCAGGTTCCATACATAGCTTTAAGAAGAGGTATGATAAAGCTCATGGCGCAGGGAGAGTGACCCAGTAGCGGCCAGTGAAGAGGCGGGGCCAGGAGCTATGAACCGACCCCTGCAACCACAATTAGGTGAGTACACACACATGCACATCACTCACACATACACTGCAAGAAGGCCTTCTACACAGTTCCTCACAAGAGATTAGTGCAAAAGCAAGAGGATCAAGCACGCATAACAGGAAAGGTATTGCAATGGATCAGAGAATACCTGACAGGGAGGCAACAGCGAGTCATGGTACGTGATGAGGTGTCAGAGTGGGCGCCTGTGACGAGCGGTGTTCCACAGGGGATCAGTCCTAGAACCAGTGCTATTTTTGGTATATGTGAATGGCATGACGGAAGGGATAGATTCAGAAGTGTCCCTGTCTGCATATGATGTGAAGTTAATGAGAATTAAATCGGATGAAGATCAGGCAGGACTACAAAGAGACCTGGACAGGCTGGAAGCCTGGTCCAGCACCTGGCTCCTCGAATTTAACCCCGCCAAATGCAAAGTCACGAAGTTTGGGGAAGGGCAAAGACCTCAGACAGAGTATAGGCTAGGTGGCCAAAGACTGCAAACTTCACTCAAGGAAAAGGATCTTGGGGTGGGTATAATACCGAGCACATCTAAGGTGCACATCAACCAGATAACTGGTTCAGTATATGGGCGCCTGGCAAACCTGAGAATAGCGTTCCGATGCCTCAGTAAGCAATCTATCTGCTTACAACTCAGTCAGAAGGGATGCTGCTCTCTAAGCAGTTTCTAGGCACTTCCCTTCCCTCTATTCCTTCATAGAATCGTGTTATAGTGTGGCTTCTAAACTATTGTTTGGGACCATGAAATTGACTCTTGTGAGGGTGTGCAACAGGGACCCTCTCACCCCCTTTCTATTCTGTCTGGTCATCAAGGAAGTCACAGAAGAGCTCTCCAGCGAGCTCAATATCTGATTCTTGGATGATGGAACCCTAGCTGGCACTACAGAATCTCTCCTAGGGGACATCAGGAAAATTAAAGACACGGGAGAGAGCCTTGGCCTATCTTTAAACCCCACCAAATGTGAAATAGTTTCTACCAATCGACAGATGATCCAGAACATTAGTACTGTTTTACAAGGGGCACGAGCCATTGATCCTGCCAACAACACTCTCCTTGGTGCTCCTCTTGGGCCCAATGCCATCTTGAAAAGAAAATCTCAGACCTCAGGACGATAGAAGACAGGATGAAAGACATCGATACACACGATGCCTTCTACCTACTCACCAGGTGCCTGTCAATCCCAAAACTTACCTACTTTCTGAGATGCTCCCCTGCCTTCCAAAACTCAAGGAATATGACTCTCTCCTCAAGACCATGCTAGAGAGTGTGTTGAATCTTTCCCTCGAAGATGGACAGTTGTTACAAGCCTCACTTCCAGTCAGGCTTGGGGGACTGGGAGTACACAAATCCTCCCAGATTGCCCTTCCAGCTTTCCTATCCTCTTCCATAGCATCAAATGAGTTAATAAAACAAATTCTTCCAGACATCCTCAGTGATTCAGCAGGAATACAGGACCCTAGCTACACCAGTGCCATCACTGAATGGGAGACTCTTGCTGCTCCAGCACCAAAACTTAGTGCAGAACTGGCCTACAAACAGTCAAGTTGGGATGGCCCATCACTGAAAAGATGCTTGCCAACATGCTTAGGGCTGTAACATCACACAGGGAGACTGCCCGTCTCCTGGCTGTAAGTGCACATCACTCTGCGGACTTCCTCCAAACAGTTCCCATTTCGGAAATAGGAACACGCCTCGACCCTAAGACACTCCGTATTGCAGTGGCTCTGCCCCTTGCTGCCCCTATTCACACGGAATATACGTGTATTTGTGGCGATGCGCAAGCCGACCAATATGGTCTACATGGTCTAAACTGTTCCAAAACCAAGGGCTGGCATGCAAGACACAATGAAGTCAATGACATCATAAAGAGAACCCTTGCTACAGCTGGATGCACAGCCGAGAGAGAGCCCCGATCACTAGCAGCCAACAATACCAACAACCCAGCAAACCGCCCCAACGGAATATCCATCTATCCTTAGAAGAATGGCAAGCTCTTAGCATGGGACTATACCTGTGTGTCGACACTGGCTGACACCTACATCCATCACAGTGTCGGGCGACAGGGAGGAGCTGCTGACCACAGAGAGGAGTACAAGATTGGCAAGTATAGGGACATAAGTCAACAGTATCAATTTGTCCCAGTAGCATCAGAGACCTTGGGATCATGGGGAAAAAAATGCAACACGTTTCCTTAAAGAATTGGGTTCCAGACTCATCGAGACCACCAGGGACCCAAGTGTAGCCACTTTCATGTTCCAGCTCCTCAGTGTAGCCATCCAGAGGGAAATGCATGCTGCCTACTGGCAGAGAACTCGGCTTTTCTACAGGAAAACTAGGATTTTCTACAGAGAACTAGGATTTTCTACAGAGAACTCGGCTTTTCTACAGGAAAACTAGGATTTTCTACAGAGAACTCTCCTGCCTTGTTTTTAAGGGTGTTGATTACGAGCGAGACTTCAATTGGGTTGGTAGGAGCTAGGAATAGCGTATTAGGGTAGGTGTTTGTGAGGTAGTCTGTTGGACGGGTGCTTGAGCTTGGGATTTTGCTTGAGTCCGGCTTTGGAGGAGCTGGAGGAGATTCATAATCTTTGATATATTGTACCAATGTATTCATGTTCATGTTTGTATTTTCTGTCAATGTATTCTGTCTATTAATAAAGCACTCATAAAATATATATAGAGAGTAGTAGGAGAGGAAAATATTCTAACAGCTCCGGGGAGAACCTCGAGTTCTCCCTGAGGTATGTTTATTGTCTTCTCTGAGGATGAGGGTTCCCAGTAAAGTTCTAGAGGTGGTACCTTCCTAAAAAATTTTTTTTATATATATATATATATATATATATATATATATATATATATATATATATATATATATATATATATATATATATACATAATATGGACAAAAGATTTAAGAGATACATTGTTGATATAAAGATGGCATATACAGTACACGAGGTGTGAGAGATACATGTCTAGTACATATTGTTACATGTTTGTCACTGATTATAATGCGAAAATCTCATCCAGCTCCTTCCGAGCTGGGGCGCGTAATATATATATATATATATATATATATATATATATATATATATATATATATATATATATATATATATATATATATATATATATATATGTAATATGCCTCCTGTATTGTGTTCCAATACAACAGTTATGGTTGTAATATGAACGAGTATAGTGACAATACCTAGCGTCAACTTGGGAAGATCTATAGAGCAAAAGAGCATTAGGCAAATCACCATTTAGTGCCACACACCAATATTATGAAGCCACATACCAAAAAGAAACAATCTCATTAACTGTCTTGTCCAGTTAATTCATCATCGATATGGCCAGAGTGAAGCCTGTGTGTACCATCAGAGCCTTGCACTCAGTGTACCATCAGGGTCAAGCCTTTCACTCAGTGTACCATCAGAGTCAAGCCTTGCACTCAGTGTGCCATAAGAGCCAAGCCTTGCACTCAGTGTACCATCAGAGTCAAGCCTTGCACACAGTGTACCATCAGGGTCAAGCCTTGCACTCAGTGTACCAGGAGAGTCAAGCCTTGCACTCAGTGTACCATCAGATTCAAACCTTGCACTCAGTGTACCATCAGATTCAAACCTTGCACTCAGTGTACCATCAGAGTTAAGCCTTGCACTCAGTGTACCATCAGATTCAAGCCTTGCACTCAGTGTACCATCAGATTCAAACCTTGCACTCAGTGTACCATCAGAGTCAAGCTTTGCACTCAGTGTACCATCAGATTCAAACCTTGCACTCAGTTTACCATCAGATTCAAGCCTTGCACTCAGTGTACCATCAGATTAAAACCTTGCACTCAGTGTACCATCAGAGTCAAGCCTTGCACTCAGTTTACCATCAGATTCAAATCTTGCACTCAGTTTACCATCAGAGCCAAGCCTTGCACTCAGTGTACCATCAGATTCAAACCTTGCACTCAGTGTACCATCAAAGTCCAGCTTTGCACTCAGTGTACCAGCAGAGTCAAGCCTTACACTCAGAGTACCATCAGATTCAAACCTTGCACTCAGTGTACCATCAGATTCAAGCCATGCACTCAGTGTACCATCAGAGTCAAGCCTTGCACTCAGTGTACCATCAGAGCCAAGCCTTGCACTAAGTGTACCATCAGAGTCAAGCCTTGCACTCAGTGTACCATCAGAGTCAAGCCTTGCACTCAGTGTACCATCAGAGTCAAGCCTTGCACTCAGTGTACCATCAGAGTCAAGCCTTGCACTCAGTGTACCATCAGATTCAAGCTTTGCACTCAGTGTACAATCAGAGTCAAGCCTTGCACTCAGTGTACCATCAGAGTCAAGCCTTGCACTCAGTGTACCATCAGATTCAAGTCTTGCACTCAGTATACCATCATAGTCAAGCCTTGCTCTCAGTGTACCATCAGAGTCGAGCCTTGCACTCAGTGTACCATCAGATTCAAGTCTTGCACTCAGTATACCATCATAGTCAAGCCTCTCTCAGTGTACCATCAGAGTCAAGCTTTGCACTCAGTGTACCATCAGATTCAAGCCTTGCACTCAGTGTACCATCATATTCAAGCCTTGCGCTCATTGTACCATCATAGTTAAGCCTTTCACTCAGTGTAATATCATAGTCAAGCCTTGCGCTCAGTGTACCATCATAGTCAAGCCTTGCGCTCAGTGTACCATCAGAGTCAAGCCTTTCACTCAGTGTACCATCATAGTCCAGCCTTGCACTCAGTGTACCAGCAGAGTCAAGCCTTACACTCAGAGTACCATCAGATTCAAACCTTGCACTCAGTGTACCATTAGATTCAAGCCATGCACTCAGTGTACCATCAGAGTCAAGCCTTGCACTCAGTGTACCATCAGAGTCAAGCCTTGCACTCAGTGTACCATCAGGGTCAAGCCTTGCACTCAGTGTACCATCAGAGTCAAGCCTTGCACTCAGTGTACCATCAGAGTCAAGCCTTGCACTCAGTGTACCATCAGGGTCAAGCCTTGCACTCAGTTTACCATCAGAGTCAAGCCTTGCACTCAGTGTACCATTAGAGTCAAGCCTTGCACTCAGTGTACCATCAGAGTCAAGCCTTGCACTCAGTGTGCCATCAGATTCAAGCCTTGCACTCAGTGTACCATCATAGTCAAGCCTTGCGTTCAGTGTACCATCAGAGTCAAGCTTTTCACTCAGTGTACCATCATAGTCAAGCCTTGCACTCAGTGTTCCATCAGAGTCAAGCCTTGCACTCATTGTACCATCAGAATCAAGCCTTGCAATCAGTGTACCATCAGAGTCAAGCCTTGCACTCAGTGTACCATCAGAGTCAAGCCTTGCACTCAGTGTACCATCAGATTCAAGCCTTGCACTCAGTGTACCATCATAGTCAAGCCTTGCGCTCAGTGTACCATCAGAGTCAAGCCTTTCACTCAGTGTACCATCATTGTCAAGCCTTGCACTCAGTGTTCCATCAGAGTCAAGCCTTGCAATCAGTGTACCATCAGAGTCAAGCCTTGCACTCATTGTATAATCAGAATCAAGCCTTGCAATCAGTGTATCATCAGAGTCAAGCCTTGCACTCAGTGTACCATCAGAGTCAAGCCGTGCACTCAGTGTACCATCAGAGTCAAGCATTGCACTCAGTGTACCATCAGAGTCAAGCATTGCACTCAGTGTACCATCAGAGTCTAGCCTTGCACTCAGTGTACCATCAGAGTCAAGCATTGCACTCAGTGTACCATCAGAGTCAAGCATTGCACTCAGTGTACCATCAGAGTCAAGCCTTGCACTCAGTGTACCATCAGAGTCAAGCCTTGCACTCAGTGTACCATCAGAGTCAAGCCTTGCACTCAGTGTACCATCAGAGTCAAGCCTTGCACTCAGTGTACCATCAGAGTCAAGCCTTGCACTCAGTACCAATGTACATCCGCTAGAGTTACCTCCTTTCCTCCATTTGCATTCTCTTTTAACTTTAATTAATTTATTGTTTTAATGTGTTCTTAGAGCCGAGTCTTACGCTCAGTTTTACTTTCACACAGTGACTGATAAGTAACATAGGTGTCTTAGAACGGAGTCTTACGCTCAGTTTTACTTTCACACAGTGACTGATAAGTAACATAGGTGTTCACCACTTAATCATCTTCACTGTAGATTTTTTTTTCCAACTCGTAGGTAAAACATTTCTAAAATGTAGATGCCTAAGTGTTGCGTAAGTGGCTTACAGGTGTGTGTCAGCGTGTCATCTATGCAGTAGTCGAGACGGCTGATCCCTCAGCTCGCAATGAACAATGAGTTCAGCCACTTCTCCAGAAATGAATAATAACAACCACATTATTCACTGGGAAGCTGCTGCTCTCAGACACAAATATAATTGCAGCTAGAGACGAAACTTTATACAAGCAGCTTGCACTGACACTAACCTAACCTACGGAAACTAGTAACAGCCTGGTTGATCAGACCCTGATCCACCATGAGGCCTGGTCTCAGACCGAGCCGCGGGGGCGTTGACCCCCGAAACCCTCTCCAGGTAAACTCCAGGTAAGCTTATATCTCACAAAGACACTGGAAGCCACATGCTGTGGTTTGGTGATGGTGGGTGGAGGGGCTTACTGGGGTGGTGGTTGTGGTGGGTGGGGGTCTTACTGGGGTGGTTGTGGTGGGTGGGGGGTCTTATTGGGGTGGTTGTGGTGGGTGGGGGTCTTACTGGGGTGGTTGTGGTGGGTGGGGGCGCTTGATGAAGTTGTGATCGAGAGAGTGTTTGATAGGGAGGTTGTGGTGAGTGTGAGTGCTGGATGGGATGGTTGTGTTAAGGAGGCGATTTTTAGGGTGATTATGGAGTGGGTGCTTTGTGGAATGGTTGTGGTGGATGGGGTGCTTCGTGGGATTGTGGTGGAGGGGTGCTTCATGGTATTGTCGTGGAGGGGGTACTGGTGGGGTGATTGTGGTGGGGTGCTTCGTGGGGTTATGGTTGAGGGGTGCTTCGTTTGGTAGTTGTGAAAGAAGGGGTGCTTGGTGGGGTGGTTGTGGTGGAGGGGGTGCTTCGTGGGGTGTTTGTGGTGAAGGAAGGGTTTTTTGTGGTTTGATTGTGGTGAAGTGAGTGCTTGTACCAACAGTCATGTCATATAAATATTTTGTACCAAAAGTCATGTCACAAAATATTTTGTAACAACAGTCATGTCATATATATGACATTGTTGATACAAAGTTATATATATATATATATTATTTTATACCAACAAAACCATCATAATCAACATTTTTTTAACCCGTCATTCTGTCTTATATATATTTTTTGTACCAACAATAGCTTCCCGACAAAATATTTTTTTCTAATACTTCAATAAAACCAAAAAAAAAAATTCTATTAAAAAATGTGATGAGTTAGTCGGTGCTTGAGGTGAGTCATTATGAAGGTTGGTAAGTGAGGGTCAGTGAGTAATGGTATCCCCTGGTAGTAATATCATCAATGTGAGGTCAGTCGGGGTTTTAAAAGCCTCATTAACAACTGTGAGAGGCACACTGGGTGCCATTAGGCACATTAATTATGCATGTATCATTCACTAATGTTGCTTTATATGTTAATTATCCAACTTGTTTTTTTTATCCTGCATGACGGTCCTTGGTCGTTAGGCAGACTGGGTCATGCTGTTAGATTTCATGACTCACAGCAGTTTACATAACGCATGTGGAAGTGTGTATGCAAACACAAATGTATACGTGCGGGCGCGCACACACACACACACATATGAGTGTGGGGCCAGGAGCTGAGTCTCGACCCCTGCAACCACAATTAGATGAGTACACACACACACACACACGTGGTGACACACGTGGCAACGTCGTTTGGAGTACACTAGGCCTACCCACTCTGACCCCTCACCAGATATTACTTTCTAGTTCACTTATAAAATTGTGGCTCTCCCCAAAATATATACTGAGTACGTATAGGTGAACACACACACACACATGCGCGCACACACAGAAACGACACTCACCAGGATGATAACAGATGCAATCTTTCCACTCGGATATCAAATCCTCAGGAAAGATAGAGGGAGCAGAGGGAAAGGAGTTGCACTGCTCATTAAGAACCGGCGGGGATTTGAGGAAGTGGAAGGAATGGATGGAATGGGCGAAAGGGACTACATAGTAGGAACAATCCAGTCTGAGGGCCATAAGGTGGTAATTGCTGTAATGTACAACCCGCCACAGAACTGCAGGAGGCCAAGAGAAGAATACGACGAGAGCAACAGAGTAATGGTAGACACACTAGCCGAGGTGGCCAGAAGAGCCCACGTGGGGAGAGCAAAGTTACTAGTTATGGGTGATTTTAATCACAAGGAGATTGATTGGGAAAACCTGGAGCCCCACGGGGGTCCTGAATCATGGAGAGAAATGATGATGGATGTGGTACTGGAAAACCTCAGGCATTAACATATTAGAGACACTACCAGAGAGAGAGGTGAGGATGATCCAGCAAGACTAGACCTAGAATTCACCTTGAGTAGTTCGGACATCGAGGATATCACGTATGAAAGGCCCCTTGGAGCTAGTGATCATTTGGTTCTGTGTTTTGATTACATAGTTGAGCTACAAGTGGAGAGGGGAGCAGGAATAGGAAGGGAAAAACGAAACTACAAAAGGGGGGACTACACAGGCATGAGGAACTTCCTACAAGACGTTCAGTGGGAGAGAGAATTGGCAGGAAAACCAGTAAAAAAAATGATGGAATATGTGACAACAAAATGCAAAGAGGCAGAGGAGAGGTTTGTTCCCAAGGAAAACAAGTAATGGGAAGACCAGAACAAAGGACCCAGGAAAATAAAGAGATTAGCCGAAGATCCAGAAACGAATATGCACAGGTAAGAAGGGAGGCTCAGCAACAATATGAAAATGACATAGCATCAAAAGTCAAGTCTGACCTCAAGCTGTTGTATAGCCACATCAGGAGGAAAACAACAGTCAAGAACCAGGTAATCAGGCTGAGGAAGAAGGTGGGGAGTTCACAAGAAACGACCAAGAGGTATATGAGGAGCTCAACATGAGATTTAAAGAAGTATTTACAGAGGAGAGGAAGGACTCCAGGAATTCAGAATAGGGAGGTATACCAACAAGTGCTGGATGAAATACACACAACCGAGGAGGAGGTGAAGAAGCTGCTATGTAAACTCGATACCTCGATACCTGACAACATTTCTCCGTGGGTCCTTAGAGAGGGAGCAGAGATGTTGAGTGTGCAACTAACAAAAATCTTCAGCACATCCATTGAAACTGGGCAACTACCTGAGGTGGGAAAGATGGCAAATGTAGTCCCAATTTTTAAGAAAGGAGACAGACACGAGCATTAATCTACATACCTGTGTCACTGACGTGTATAATATGCAAAGTCATGGAGAAGATCATCAGGAGGAGAGTGGTGGAACACCTAGAAAGACACAAGCTTATAAACGACAACCAGCACGGTTTCAGGGAAGGAAAATCCTGTGTCACAAACCTACTGGAGATTTATGACAAGGTAACAGAAGTAAGACACGAGAGAAAGGGGTGGATAGACTGCATTTTCTTGGACTGCAAGAAGGCGTTCGACACAGTTCCTCACAAGAGGTTAATGCAAAAGCTAGAGGATTAGACACACGTAACAGGAAAGGCACTGCAATGGATCAGTGAATATCTGACAGGGAGGCAACAATGAGTCATGGTACGTGACGAGGTGTCAGAGTGGGCACCTGTGACGAGTGGGGTTCCACAGGGGTCAGTCCTAGGACCTGTTCTGTTTTTGGTATATGTGAATGGCATAACGGAAGGGATAGACTCAGAAGTGTCCCTGTGTGCAAATGATGTGAAGTTAATGAGAAGAATTAAATCAGTCGAGGATCAGACAGGACTACAAAGAGACCTGGACAGGCTACAAGCCTGGTCCAGTAACTGGCTCCTTGAATTTAACCCTGCCAAATGTAAAGTCATGAAGATCGGGGAAGGGCAAAGAAGACCGCAGACAGAGAATAGTCTAGGTGGCCAAAGACTGCAAACCTCACTCAAGGAAAAATATCTTGGGGTGAGTATAATACCGGGCACATCTCCTGAGGCACACATCAATCAGATAACTGCTGCAGCATACGGGCGGCTGGCAAACCTAAGAATAGCGTTCTAATACCTCAATAAGGAATCGTTCAAGATTCTGTACACCATATACGTCAGGCCCATACTGGAGTATGCTTGTACACGATGTAAAGCTAGTGCGGAGAATTCAAGTGGATGAGGATCAGGTGGGACTACAAAGGGATCTGGACAGACTGCAATCCTGGTCCAACAACTGGCTTCTAGAATTTAACCCACCAAATGCAAAATCATGAAGATTGGGGAAGGTGAAAGAAAACCGCAGACAGAGTACAGACTAGTGGGCCACAGACTGAAAACTTCACTCAACGAAAAGGATCTTGGGGTGAGTGTAATACCAAGCACATCTCCTGAGGCGCACATCAACCAAATAACTCTGCTTTCGTTTGGTCAGCCACACCTCAGTCCATATTAGAACCTTACCTCCTATACCATGAGCTGCCACTTTCAAGTCTTTTGTGAGGTATTCCATCGAAGGCCTTATGAAATGCAAATAAACAAGATAATAATCTTTATCGTTGTCCACTGCCTCTAATGCTTTGTTAAACAATTTCAGTAAATTTGTCAGGTAGGAAAGACCTCTTGTTAATCCATGTTGAGATTCATTAATCAAATTATGCTTATTAAGGTGACTTCTAATAATATCGGCGATAATTGATTCTAATAATTTGCCTACTATTGATAAGGCATATTGGGCTGTTAGGACACTGATACTAGGCAGAAGACTGGTATATTAAGCAGAACACTGCTATAATAAGCAGAACAATGGTATACTGGGCAGGACACTGGTATAATGGACAGAACAGAGGGACACTAGACAAAATTCTGGGACACTAGGCAGGACACTGGTGTATTAGGCAGGACCCTGGGACACTGAGTTGTCATACATTATAGTACTAAGTGGTAATTACTGCCTCACATCATCTACCGTCAGTCAGCAGCGACATATACATCTGAAACAAAAAAATTTCACTTACACTAAACTTCCTGTTCAAGCTCACAGCATTTCCTCATTATTATACACATTGTTTTCCCTACAGGCAATCTACTTCTGGTTGCTACTGGACAGGTTATAGTCTACAATAGATTTTTTAATTTAGTGTTCTCTTCTTGATGAACATTAATTTAATGTTCTCTCCTTGATGAATATTTTCCATATATCTCTGTTTAACTTTTTAGCTAGACCTTCTGGCTTACTTTTCTTCCTCTGTTTGCTTAGTTCAATAATTATTCTCTCGTACCTTTTTTATGCCTGTGACTTATTATGCTTTTCTCTCTCTCTCTCTCTCTCTCTCTCTCTCTCTCTCTCTCTCTCTCTCTCTCTCTCTCTCTCTCTCTCTCTCTCTCTCATTTCAGTGACTCTGCGAGCAATACAATAATCGATAAGCTCCATCTTTCTCTGGCACCCTGGCAGCCGTCAACCTGGCAGCCGTCAACCTGGCAGCCGTCAACCTGGCAGCCGTCAACCTGACAGCCGTCAACCTGGCAGCCGTCAACCTGGCAGCCGTCAAACCGGAACCTGGCAGCCGTCAAACCGGAACCTGGCAGCCGTCAAACCGGAACCTGGCAGCCGTCAAACCGGAACCTGGCAGCCGTCAAACCGGAACCTGGCAGCCGTCAAACCGGAACCTGGCAGCCGTCAAACCGGAACCTGGCAGCCGTCAAACCGGAACCTGGCAGCCGTCAAACCGGAACCTGGCAGCCGTCAAACCGGAACCTGGCAGCCGTCAAACCGGAACCTGGCAGCCGTCAAACCGGAACCTGGCAGCCGTCAAACCGGAACCTGGCAGCCGTCAAACCGGAACCTGGCAGCCGTCAAACCGGAACCTGGCAGCCGTCAAACCGGAACCTGGCAGCCGTCAAACCGGAACCTGGCAGCCGTCAAACCGGAACCTGGCAGCCGTCAAACCGGAACCTGGCAGCCGTCAAACCGGAACCTGGCAGCCGTCAAACCGGAACCTGGCAGCCGTCAAACCGGAACCTGGCAGCCGTCAAACCGGAACCTGGCAGCCGTCAAACCGGAACCTGGCAGCCGTCAAACCGGAACCTGGCAGCCGTCAAACCGGAACCTGGCAGCCGTCAAACCGGAACCTGGCAGCCGTCAAACCGGAACCTGGCAGCCGTCAAACCGGAACCTGGCAGCCGTCAAACCGGAACCTGGCAGCCGTCAAACCGGAACCTGGCAGCCGTCAAACCGGAACCTGGCAGCCGTCAAACCGGAACCTGGCAGCCGTCAAACCGGAACCTGGCAGCCGTCAAACCGGAACCTGGCAGCCGTCAAACCGGAACCTGGCAGCCGTCAAACCGGAACCTGGCAGCCGTCAAACCGGAACCTGGCAGCCGTCAACCGAACCTGGCAGCCGTCAACGACCTGGCAGCCGTCAAACCGGAACCTGGCAGCCGTCAAACCGGAACCTGGCAGCCGTCAAACCGGAACCTGGCAGCCGTCAAACCGGAACCTGGCAGCCGTCAAACCGGAACCTGGCAGCCGTCAAACCGGAACCTGGTAGCCGTCAAACCGGAACCTGGCAGCCGTCAAACCGGAACCTGGCAGCCGTCAAAGCGACACCCTTGCAGCTGTCTAGCCGGCACCCTTGCAGCCGTAAAGCCGTAACCCTGACAGCCGTCAAGCCGACTCCCGTCGGTACCCTGGGAGTTGAAGGGCGCTTCCTTGTGGTTTATGAGGGGTTCGAATTCCCTTCGCAGTTTGTTTATGGCGTGTGGTAACAAGCTCAGAGGAGATAAAACCGGACTGAAGTTGTCTTAAGCGAGATGTGTTGGCTTGGTAATGAGTGAAAGTCAAGTGCTAGTGGACGCAGGATAGTGACGTTTGTGTTGCCTTCAGCTGCTTGTAGGAGAGATACAATACTGTGTATGTTCATGTTTGGCATGCGATTATCGTTCTCATTAGGTTTACTCGTCTGCAAGTTATCTTTCTAGGTCTAGTGATCTGCAAATCATCGTTCTCACAAGTGCGATCTGCGAGTGATCGTTATCCCCAGCTCTAATGGTTTGCAAGTGATCATTCCCAGTAAAAAAGTTCTGCAAGAATCGAAGAACATTCTTCTAACACGAGGAGGCCTGGTCATAGACCAGGTCGCGGGGGCGTTGATCCCCGGAATGCCCTCCAGGTAGACTCCAGGTGGAAATAAATGGTATAAAATACCGACACAATGGAAAAATAAACACAAAAGCAGTATAATGTGATCCTTTATTGACAACGTTTCGCACACGCAGTGGGCTTTATCGAGTCACAGACAGATCTACCTGGATAAAAGATACACGAGTATATATAGGATTTAGTTAGGTGGAGAATGCTGGGTCAGGTGGAGAATGCTGTATGTGACAATCTTTAAAGTAGTGTGATAGTTACAACCTTGAGTAACATAAAAAGAGATTGGACAAGTATAGGAACATAAGAAAGGAGGAACACTGCAACAGGCCTACTGGTCCATACCTGGCAAGTCCATATCAAAACCAACCCACCAACACCAACAGTGAATGGGTAGACCTTCTGCAGTGTTCCATTCTTAATTAAGTTTTATGTGGGAAAGCGATGAAGAAGTTTCTTGGCAATAGGTTCAGCTATATTGTAGAAGCCGTTGTTCTGGTTGAAGTTGTTGGATATACAGATGAGTGATGATTCCAGGATTCTTCGGTATTGAGTGTTGTCTTCTCTGGCGATGAGTCTTGCGTTTCTGTAGTTGATTAAATGGTTGTGTGAATTTCGGTGTTGAACACAGGCATTCCTTGTGTCGTCAGATCTGCCTGCGTACTGGTGTTCTGAAATACGTGTTTGAGGTCTCTGGATGTTTCGCTGACGTATAATTTGCTGCAGTCATTATCTACCTCCACATCCACCACCATCAAGGACATTACCAGTAACAGACAGGACAAACTTCAATCCACTGCAGGGGTATACACAATCCCTTGTAATGACTGTAGCAAATTATACGTCAGCGAAACATCCAGAGACCTCCAGGTTTTTTTTCCTGATCAACCCTCGTACTTAATACCACGTCTGTCTCTCTGTATCTCTCTCTCTCTCTCTCTCTCTCTCTCTCTCTCTCTCTCTCTCTCTCTCTCTCTCTCTCTCTCTCTCTCTCTCTCTCTCTCTCTCTCTCTCTCTCTCTCTCTCTCTCTCTCTCTCTCTCTCTCTCTCTCTCTCTCTCTCTCTCTCTATCTCTCTCTCTCTCTCTCTCTCTCTCTCTCTCTCTCTCTCTCTCTCTCTCTCTCTCTCTCTCTCGCTCTCTCTCTATCTATCTATCTATCTATCTACCTTACTCTCTATAACTCAAGTATTTTAGAATCATATTATTTAATAAAATTAGTCTCTTCAAAGATCTCACCAACACTTTATTTAGCTGAAGATATTTCATTACAAGATATAATTTTTTAGGTTAATTCTTAAATAATATAATACCTAATATTCTGAGATTTGGGGAATGTGGGGAAAGGGGGGGTCTGAAGACTTTCTAATCTGATTTTATATTGGGTTACCAAAATATATTGATTATGCAATATGTTTATGCTTAGTATGTATGTGTATTTTGAACTAATTTGTTCATTTTTATATATTCCATAGTGAAAAAACATTAAAACAAATGTGTAAATAAAATATTATTGTCATGATAAATGAGGGTGAAATGGCAACCTCTCACCCAGGGGGATGTATGAGAGATGAGGGTGAGTGGAAATTCCTGGACCACAGGTAGTGTATTGACAAACATAGAGGCGAGATTTATGTAATATTAAGAAGAGAAGATAAACCTCTTAGCAAAGATAATTATCAAAAAAGTTTTATATTGAATGATACAAGAGTCAGTAGAAGGACATCCATTAATACTCAAAGGATTGGAGAGAATGTGATATAGAACATACATGTGAAAGAATAACTTAGGTAAATAATAAACTATCCTTCAATGTGATATTGATATTCTCATCCTCCATAAATATTATCATACTTATACATGGATACAATTTTCAAAACTTCTCGATAATTTTCAACTAACAGCTGAATTTGCTTTGTTAATGATCCATATAGTATGAATTAATGAGTCTCAGTATTCTTTAAAATATTGTTTTTCTCTAATTTTTAAGTGGTGAATCTCTAAGAAGGAGTCTTTCGAACTGTACTCTCAGTACTAGCTAAGAAGAGGAAGGCTGAATGTTAAGTGGTTATAAACTTGCGATATTTTCGTTTACCAACTAACTTATATTTAAAACTACTGAGAAACATGTTGAGTATTAATAAGATCAAATAAATTCTTTGACAGGTCAAAATGTGTGTGTGGTTGAAGTCGAAATATATGTCAACGAATTGATGAATATCCCCAGCAGAAGAGATTGAGAGAAAAGATGCGTCTGGAGGTGCACAAGATTAAGATAATTATCCCATTTACTGAGAAGACCCAGAGGGGATACCCAAATATTTCCTGATTTCACTAAACTATGAATCTTATACAAAAATATCTTACCGTATTAAAGATTATGAACTAGTTTGCCTTAGGGAATACCTTTTTTTTTATTAACTTAAAATGTATAAGCGAATAAAGTAAATTAAGTTGATATGAATTGTACGCATCTTCCATGAAGATATATTGAATAAAAACATTTCTCATTTAACTGCTTCATATCAACCCTATGTAGTTAATTTAACCATTGTCTAACAATAAGACATCTAGTATATTTACAATAACTGACATATCAAACTTTAAACACTGATACATCATCTAGTAAAAACAGTAGTTAATAATGAACACATGTAACATCAATGGTACTCTGGGGGAGTTACATAACACTTGTAATAAAAGTAAGTTATTAATGGCGTTGCAATACATATTGCAATTTTTTTTTGTTACTCGTGATGAAATGGGAATTCCCCTACTGGTGGGAGATAGACAGATCGCCCAGTAATTAATTGTGAGGTAATTCACATGGTGGAGATTGATAACTCAGATAATTGCCTTGTCTTAAAACACTAATATCTGCACGTGGAAAGATAATGTTTTTTTTTACATGTTACGATTTCTTATGAGGTCATTGTCTTGGATTGTCTTATCCATGTGGAGATTTAATAATGAAATATTATAGAGAAATTAAATAAAAGATTATGGAATACTTATGAGAATATCAGTAGTGATTATTATTGTCTTACCTTATACCACTGTCTTTGTACTTGCTACTACCCTCACAAGATCCACGTTTAGTGGCCTTGGATTGTCTTTGAATTTGTCTTACCTTGTCAGAATTGAACTGTCTTCTATTGTCTTGTCTACCATTGTCTTGTCTCACCTCTGAAGCGACACTTTTATATGCATATTCCTGGATGAAACTTGAAAAAAATAAAATTTCTGGAAAAAATAAGTCGAAAAAATATTTTTTCATGCATGTGACTTCCTTCATTACCTCAACAGACTGAACTTTTGCAAAGTATCTTGAATGTTGTTACCAGCGCCAGTGTTGCATGGAAGAATATTACATTTCCTGTCTTATAAGAAATATATTGTCTGGTAGAAGTTCTGATATCTTTAACTGGTGGGAAACCTATTTAGGTAGTGAACAAAGTTGGTATGGAGTAACCAACAAGGATTTACAGAGTAAATGTTTCATTTTGAGAGAAATATTCATGACCCAGGAGATAGAAACAGATTTATATAAGGAACATAATGTTAAAAAAAAATTTATCCACTTAGGAAATAGCCAAAGAAATTCTTCATCTAAAAAATAAAAGAAGTTTTGTTGTGATCATGTAAAGATACCTTTCTTGTATGTGTGACTTGAATACAATTGACGGAGCGAGAGAGAGAGAGAGAGAGAGAGAGAGAGAGAGAGAGAGAGAGAGAGAGAGAGAGAGAGAGAGAGAGAGAGAGAGAGAGAGAGAGAGAGAGAGAGAGAGATGGCGTGAAGTGTTTAAATGATAATAAATGTGGGTGGCGATAATGGAGTATGTGTGGGATACCATTTTGTCCTAGGCACATGTCAATTAGACACTAGGTCTGTTGTATATATGTGTGTGTGTATGTGTATGTAAGGACACACTTCGAAATGTTTCTGCCCCACCGGGAATTGAACCCGGCCCCTCCGTGCGTGAAGCAAGAGCTTTACCCACTAGGCCACCGGGGGCTGTGTGTTTGTAGGCGTGTATGGTAAGGTTGGGGTAGTGTGGGTGGGTGTTTGCACTAATATTATAAGAGTGCATTGCGGTTACTAATATTAAATTTCATTAAAAGTCACATCGGGAAAAGGATCCAATAAATGTAATAAGATATAGCGCGAGATATGACCGAAAAAAGCGGAGCGCAATTTTGGTTCTTGCAATCCTATGGAGACGAAGCATGGACACTGGGTTCATCCCACATACATACCCCCACTCCACGAATGTGGCAGTAAAGCAAAGAGCTACAGACCAAGAATCAAGATCGTCAACCACATATATACACAACACTTACACATTCCAGGGTCACACGGGTTTAGGGCAGGTCGTTCCTGCCTGTCCCAGCTACTGGACCATTATGACAAGGTTCTGGATGCTTTAGAGTATATACAAAATGCAGATGTAGTAAACACAGACTTTGCGAAAGCCTTCGACAAGTGCTACCACAAAATGCGTGATAAAGGAATAACAGGAAAAGTTGGTAGATGGATCTATAACTTCCTAACAAATAGAACACAAAGAGTAATAGCAAACAGAGTCAAGTCTGAGGCAGCTACAATGAAAAGCTCCGTTCCACAAGGCACAGTACTCTCTCCCATCATGTTCCTCATCCTCATATCTGTCTTCCTTTGCGGATGACACTCCAATTGCCATGACAGTGTCCTCCATCGAAGACACCGCAAAACTCCAAGCGGACATCAACCAATCTTTAAATAGGCTGCAGAAAACAATATGAAGTTCAATAAAGAGAAATTTCAACTACTCAGGTATGGAACACTTGAGGAAATTAATAATGCATCAGGGTATATAACAAATTCTAACCACACAATAGAGGAAAAACCTAATGTAAAGGACCTTCAAATACCACAACAATGTATCTTATCTGTTAGAAAAATGATAGGATGCATAACGAGAACCTTCAAAACTAGGGTCACCAAGCCCATGATGATTCTCTTCAAATCGCTTGTTCTCTCAAGGTTGAAATACTGCTGTACACTAACTGCCCCCTTCAAGGCAGGCGAAATTGCTGACCTGAAGAATTTACAGAGAACTTTCACGGCACAAATAAGTACAATAAAGCACCTAAATTACTGGGAACGGTTGAAGTTCCTTGATTTGTATTCCCTGGAACGCAGGTGAGAAAGATAAATGATACTATACACTTGGAAAAGTCTAGAGGGATTAGTACCAAGCTTGCACTCGAAAATCACTCCCAATGAAAGCAAAAAAGTCAGAAGGATATGCAACATTCCCCCAATGAAAAGCAGGGGCTCCATGAGTACACTAAGAGACAACACAATAAGTGTCAGGGGCCCAAGACTGTTCAACTGTCTCCCAGCATACATAAGGGGGATTACCAATAGACCCCTGGCTGTCTTCAAGAAGGCGCTGGACAGACGCCTAAAGTTAGTACCTGATCAGCCGTGCTGTGGTTCTTACGTCGGTTTACGTGCAGCCGGCAGTAAGAGTTTGGTTGATCAGACTCTGATCCACCACGAGGTCTGGCGGGGGCGTTGACCCCCGAAACCTCTCCAGGTATACTCCATGTATCGCCACCTCCATCAGTTCAGCTCTCCATGTTTCTGGTCCTTCATGTGCATCTAAACTTTCCCAGTTTCTTTCCTTATGGGTGAAGTTTCTCATTGACCATGTGTTGTCTTCTAGCTACTGTTATAATGGTCACCATTTGCTCTGTTGCTGTCCTCGTATTCTGACTTTGGTTTCTTGCTGTTGAGTGGTGGGTTGTACATTACTGATGTCACCACCTTGAGCCCCCCAGTTCTGAGTGCTCCTATAATATACACATTCGATCCCTCTCCATTTATTCCGTTCATTTTCTCATAATTCCACTGGTTCCTGATGAGTTATGCTATTACTTCACCTCCTCAGATTCCTTTCTTCCTTTCTCATTGCTTGATATCATTCTGTAAAATTGAATCTTTAATCAACACTGTGATCTTGTTCTCTGTTATTGCTACAGTCTCTGGGGAAGCCTCCACTATTTGCTCTTTTCATTATTCGCTCACTTTCATTATCCAGTCTGCGCTAGTTTACCACACGTTCAATTCCCTTTCTGTTATTGTACTCATGTTTCACGCGTCTTCTTCTCCTGGTTCTTGTTCGCGTGTCAGAGGGAATAGTGGGCATTGAGGATGAAAGTTAAGGCTGGTTGTAGAGACTGACCTTCTACTGGAAGTTGTGTGGGTGAGAATGAATAGGGAGCAAAGGGAAACGGATTTGGGGGACGGGATGAGAGGGGCTGTGTGTGTGTGTGTGAGTACTCACCTAATTGTGGTTGCAGGGGTTGAGGCATAACTCCTGGCCCCGCCTCTTCAATGGTCGCCACTAGGTCTACTCTCTCCCTGTTCCATGAGCCTCATCATAATTCCCTGCCTCAACTACCTCAGTTTCCAGTATTCCACTTCCTGACAACTCTATGGCTGAAGAAATACTTCCTAACATCCCTATGGCTCATGTGAGTCTTAAACTTCCAACTGTGACCCCTTGTTGCTGTGTCCTATCTCTGGAACATCCTGTCTCTGTCCACCATGTCCATTCCTCACAGTATTTTATATATCGTTAGCAAGTGCCTCCTGTCCAGTGTCGTCAGGTCAAGTTCTCTTAACCTCTCCTCGTAGGACATGCCCCTTGTCTCCGGGCTAGTCTCGTTGCAAACCTTTGCACTTTCTCTAGTTTCCTGACGTGCTTGGCCAAGTAAGGGTTCCATACTCCAATATAAGCCTGACGTACACTGTGTACAGGGTCCGGAACGACTCCTTACTGAGATGTCGGAATGCTGTTCATAGATTCGCTAGTCTCCCATATGCTGCAGCAGTTATTTGGTTGATGTGAGCCTCAGGAGATGTGCTCGGTATTATACACACTCCAAGATTCTTTTCCTTGAGTGACGTGTGTAGTCATTGGTTCCCTAGACTGTACTCTGTCTGCGGTCTTCTTTGCCTCTCCTCGATCTTCATTACTTTGCACTTAGTGAGGTTGATCTCCAGCAGCCAGTTGCTGGACCAAGCCTGCAGCCCGTCTAGATCCCTCTGTAGTTCTGTCTTATCCTCCTCCGACTGAATTCTCCTCATTAACTTCACATCTGCAAACAGGGACACTTCTGAGTCTATCCCTTCCGTTATGTCATTTATATATACTAAAAACAGCACAGGTCCTAGGACTGATCCTTGTGGAAACCCGCTCGTCACAGGCGCCCACTCTGATACCTCGTCACGTACCATGACTCGCTGTTGCCTCCCTGTCAAGAATTCTCTGATCCATTGCAGTGTCTTTCCTGTTATGTGTACCCGATCCTCTAACTTTTACACTAATATGTTGTGAGGAACTATGTCGAAAGCCTTCTTGCTTCCAAGAAAACGCAATCTACCCACCCCTCTTTCTCTTGTCTTACTTCCGTTACTTTGTCTTAAATCTCCAGTAGGTTTGTGACACAGGATTTCCCTTCCCAGAAACTGTGCTTGGTTGTCGTTTATAAGCTTGTTTCTTTCTAGGTTCTCCGCCACTCTTCTGATAATCATCTCCATAACTTTGCATACTATATATGTCAGTGAGACTGGTCTGTAGTTTAACGCCTCGTGTCTATCTCTTTTCTTAAAACTTGAGACTACATTTGCAGTCTCCCAGACCTCAGGTTGTTTCCCAGTTTCTATGTATGTGTTGAAGATTGTTGTTAGTGGCACACACAGTGTTTCTGCTCCCTCTCTAAGGACCCACGGAGTGATGTCAGATCCCACCGCCTTTGAGGTATCTAGTTCACCTAGCAGCTTCATCACCTCCCCCTCGGTTGTGTGTATTTCATCCAGCACTTGTTGGTGTATCTCCCTATTCCGATTTACTAGAGTCCTTCCTGTCTCCACTGTAAATACTTCTTTATATCTCATATTGAGCTCCTCACATACTTCTTGGTCGTTTCGTGTGATCTTCCCTCCTTCCTTCCTCAGCTTGATTACCTGGTCTTTGACTATTGTTTTCCTCCTAATGTTTCTATGCCTCAGCTTCGGATTAGACTTGGCTTTCGATCCTATGTCATTTTCGTACTGTCGCTGGGCCTCCCTCCTTATCTGTGCATACTCGTTTCTGGCTCTTCAACTAATCTCTTTATTTTCCTGGGTCCTTTGTCTTCTGTACTTTTTCCACATTTTCCAGCGCACTTAGTTTTTGACTCCCTTCACTTTTGAGTGAACTAAGGACTTGTTCTCGTCTTTCCATTATTTCTGTTGCCTCTGGGAACGATCCTCTCCTCTGCCTCCTTGCATTTTGTCATGTGGTCAATCATTTCGTTTACTGATTTTCCTACCAATTCTCTTTCCCACTGAGCCTCTTATATGAGGATGCTAATATTCTCATTAAGCTTTATATTCTGGATTTTTTCATGTTTGTGGGGAGCAATTGATCCAACAAACACTATCATCAAGACCAATTTCCATTTTGAGAGTAAAAATTTTTTCGCCCGAAAAAATCCCTGAACTATAGTTCAGCGTTTATCACCATTTTCGGCCGAATTTTAAAAATTACTTAAAATCACACCGGGGGTACTATTTTCAATGCTGATTTAGAATATACACTTAAAAATTTGAAATCAGATCATTTTAGCACCAAACGAGGCCCTCTTTTCCAAGTAATTCCTAATTTTCGCCCGAAAAAATCCCTGAACTATAGTTCAGCGTTTTTCGCCATTTTCGGCCGAATTTTAAAAATTACTTAAAATTACACCGGGTGTACTATTTTCTATGCTGATTCAGAATATCCACTTAAAAATGCAATATCAAATCATTTTAGCACCATACGAGGCCCTCTTTTCCCAGTAATTCTTAATTGAGAAAGCTAATATTCTAATTAAGCTGTATATTCTGGATTTTTTCATGTTTGTGGGGAGCAATTGATCCAAGAGGTTCCTCATGCCTGTGTAGTCGTCCCCTTTGGTAGTTTAGCTTCTCCCATTCTTCTCCCGCTACCCTCTCCACTTGCAACTGTATTCAAAGCTCAGAACCACGTGTTCACTTGCTCCGAGGGGCATTTCGTATGTCCTCGATATCCGAATCACTCAAGGTGAATATGAGGTCCAGTCTTGCTGGTTCATCTTCATCCCTCTCTCTCTCCGGTAGTGTCCCTGACATGTTGATGAATAAGGTTTTCCAGTATCCCATCCATTATCTTGGCTCTCCATGTCTCGGGTCCCTCATGTAACTCCAAGTTTTCCCAGTCAATCTCCTTGTGTGTATGTGTGTGTGTTTCTGTGTGTGTGACTTTGCATTTGGTGACTTGGCACTTGGTGGGGTTGAACTCCAGGAGCAAGTTGCTCGACGAAGCCTGCAGCCTATCCAGATCCCTCTGTAGTCCTGTCTTATCTTCCTCCGACTGAATTCTCCTCATTAACTTCACATCGTCTGCAAACAGGGACACTTTTGAGTCTGTTCTTTCCGTTATGTGTGTGTGTGAGTGTGTGTTCACCTATATGTACTCAGTATATATTTTGTAATTGCAGAGGTTGAGTCTTAGCTCTTGGCTCTGCCCCTTAACTGGCTGCCACGTTATTCACTCTCTCCTGGCTTTTAGAGTCCTATCAAACCTCTTCTTAAAACTACTTATGAATCCTGTCTATACCAATTCACTGTCCAGGTCGTTCCACTATCTGCGTTACGTAAATTTTTGTAATATTTCCAAACATCCCTGAGTGTGATCTCTGCTTTCTACATTGTTATATCCTCGTCTTGTTGTTTCCTGTCTCACAAACAGTCCGTCACTTTCCACCCCATTAATTCCTTGCAGTATTTTGTACCTCTTTATCATGTGACACCCAGTCCTCTTGTCGCCTTAGCGCCTGGACTAGTCATATATCTGACTTCTGAACTTTCTCCAGTTTCTTAATATGCTTGATCAGGAAGGGTTCTATGCTGGTGCTGTGTACTCTAATATGGGACTAACATATATCTTATATAATATCGAGACTGTCTCACTGTTTAGATTCCAAAGAGCTGATTTTGGTTGGCCAGACACGCAATAATTGTGGTAGTCATCCGGTTCATGTGCGCCTTAGGTAATAAATATATCCGTGTAAAATGCTCTTCACACGGACCTTCTCCTTGAGTGATGTTTGCCGCCTTTGCTCCACGAGCCTGTAGTTTGTGACTTTGTTTAACCCCCTCCCCAATCTTCATAATTTAGCATTTGTGGCATTGCTATTCTAATACCCACTTGTCAGATGTGACTTAAAAACCTGTCGAAGCCTATTGTTGTCTCCACCTGTCTTCTGTCCCTTCGTTAGAATCACATCATCTGCGAACAGGGACACCTCTGACTCACTTCCGTCATCTAGTTCACATAATAGCTCTTAGTTGTTTACTCACCTAATTGTAGATGAAGGGGTCGATCCACAGCTCCTGACTCTACTAGGTTCACTCTCTCTTGGCTGTTTGGCTCAGTCTTACCAATTCTTAACACTATGTATGGCTCTCGCCTCTAGCACTTCACTCTCTAGATTGTTCCACTTGCTCACCTCTCCAAGGCTTAAGAAATATGTCCTGATATCCTTACGACTTATGTGTGCTTTTAACTTACACCTGTATGTTTTTAACTTACAGCTGAGAATCAAACACACTCCCTCCTTCTACGTTGTCTTTACGTCTGAGTATTTTGTACGCCGTAATCATATCACCTCTTTTCTTCTCTCCTCTAACGTAGTCAGGGTTAGCTCCTCTAACGTCTCGTCATGGCTCATACCCTCAATTCATGGACTTCCTCAAAGCAAACATTTGCACTTTTCCAGATTCTTTATTGTCGCTGCATACTGCTGATATATGTCGTGAATAAGGTCGTGAATGTCATCGTTAATTAGCCTCATAAATTGCCACTCAGGTTTTCTGCTGCGGTTATTCAGGTGACGTGCTTGGGACTTTGCTCACTCAAAGGTCCTTCTCATTTATGAAGGTTTGCAACTTCTGTCCCTTCAAGTATGTACTCTGTTTCTGGTCTTTAGCATTTTCAAATTTTCATAAATTTGTATTTGCTGGGGATAAATTCTAATAGCTATTTAGTTAAAACAGTCCTACAGCTTATCGAGATACATTTGTAGTTTGTCCTTACCGTGTTTGTATTCTTCTAATTCAAGGGTTCCCAACCTTTTATATGATCAACACCATTAGGAAATGTTTGATTAATGTTGCACCCCCCTATTTCCCTACAAAAGTCAAATCATATCTGAAGATGTCAAATTTCTAATTTTTTAATCACAAATTGAACTACAAAAATTAGTCTTTAATTAAGTGCATAAAATGCAAATATAAATTGAGCAATTATAATTTTTTGGTAAAATAAGAGGAATTGGGTTTTTCATTAGGACTCTTTGTCGCACCCCAAGTTGGACACCTCATTTCTAATTAGTTTCACATTATATTACTCTATTTCGTCTCAATTCATTTAGACACACCAGAAAATGCACTTGTCTATGTACTGATCCTTGTTGAACTCCACTCGTCACACTCGCCCATTCCAACACCTCTAGGAAAACAATTCAATTTGTCCTGCCTGTTAATTAAGTAGTCCTTGGTTCACTACAGTTGATCCAGGACTACTTCCTCAATCCCTCCCTCCCTAACTCCCTCCATCTCTCCCTAGTTATTTCCTTGACATGCTAGCATATGAAGTTATCCATCGCCCACCACGTTCTGTTATCCCATGTGGCTCTATATTCTCTCAGTCTTCATGCTTGTGGTTGAAGTCACTCCTGGTCTTTAGTTTAGTGTAGTGCCTATGTAGGTCTTTCTTACTACCTCCACTATCATGTCCATCGCTATGTTATAGACATAATCCTATCTTGGTCTCCTGTGTACTAGTGGTGGTATACATCACTGGTACAAACATTTTGGGCTAACCTGTACTGAGTGTCCGTATTATGTAGTTATTTCACCCATGTCTACTTATTATTTTCGTCTCCTCAAAACATACAACAGTTTCTGAAGAGCAACAATACACCTCCACCTCTGTCACTTCCCATTATCTGATATCCCGCTGTGAAGATCGTACGTTATTTGTATCAGTTATTACTGATGTGAGCTTTATCGATATTTTTTCTCTCTCTCTGTTTTCGGGTGCCCCTACCTGCTCTTTCCATTTATCACTCATTGTTATTACATCTGCATTAGTACACAAGATTTTAGGTTTTCTTTCTGTACAGTGCTCTTATTTTCTGGTTCCCATTTTCCTGGTCCTCTTCCATGTGTTTGGGGAGTGGGAGAGGGTACTATGGTGTGGGGGAGATGGAGGTGATTGGATATACGTGTGAGAGCTGGTTGTAAGGATCATTCCTTTGAGACAAGGCACTTTGGCAGAAAAAATTACATTCGAGTAAAATGAAAGACGTAAAACGAAAGTTACGTCATCAGTGGAGACACTTACACTCGAGAATTCAGTTAGATCGAATCGGATCCCTTATTCCAGGCGGGTTATGGGTTCAGGACTGGAGACGGTGGTGGCAGATTCTCTATCCCACCAGATGGAAAGGATCTACACCTGTCTGTATCGACCCGTGACGCCTTCTTATGACCATCTTTGACATACAGTGAGGGGAACAAATATTTGAGAAACACTATCAAGCACCTAGTGCTTGCTACCATACACCCAGGCAGAAAACTCCATGCCCAAACATACAGACACAGACATACACCCAAACCTTCAATCATGCATAAAAATATGTAATCACACACAGTCGGACATTCAATCATAAACTCAGACATACTATCACTGTAACAAATAAATAGACAACTATACAATAAGAAAGACAAGTATACAATCACGCAATCAGACACACACACATTCAGACACCCAGACATACAATAATACATCCAGACATTCAATCACAGACCAAGATATCGGATGTGTGTTTAGGAGCGCGATGTAAGGGGACAAGTTTGTCGAGATGACTAAAGTTATATTAAGAAGATTAAAGGTTTTCCTTTACATTGTCTTCCCAGACGCCGTTAAATAAATCCAACCAGTTTAGAAGTTATCGCTCTTGATCTTAACTTCTGCTCAACATTTACAAAGTT
>WNWK01008012.1:76119-88249 GCA_009830355.1 Cherax destructor | reverse complement strand
GGATATGTATGCTCAGTTTTTTTTGTGATATACTCTTTGTGGAGGGAGCAAAAAAGCCCTTTTTGTTTGAAAGGTCTTGTGTGTGTTATAGGTTCGTTTTTTAAAGAAGGTTTAGTGTATGACACTTTTATTTTTTTCATGCCTTTTTGGCGGGGGGGCCCCGAATGGGCCCCTTGCTAGTTTTTACATTATTAGGCATTTAATATGTTTTTGTGTAATGTTGATGTTTAACCTCTTGTTTTGAGGTAAGGTTTTGGTAAATGTTTTTGTACATAACCTGTTTATAAATAAAAAAAAAAAAAAAAAATTAGACTGTTGGTAATCAACTGTTTCAGTGTTTAGTATAATTACTGTTTACATTAATGTTTAAGACAACCAAATTCAGCAATAACTTTCATTCTTCAAAGCAATGTTGCAGTAGTAATAAACAACAATGTTGCAGTAGTAATAAACAACAATGTTGCAGTAGTAATGAACAACAATGTTGCAGTATTAAAAAAAACAACAATGTTGCAGTATAATAAACAACAATTTTTGAAAATAAAAATAAACAAAAATTTAGTAGTAATAAACAACAATGTTGCAGTAGTAATAAACAACAATGTTGCAGTAGTAATAAACAACAATGTTGCAGTAGTAATAAACAATGTTGCAGTAGTAATGAACAACAATGTTGCAGTAGTAATAAACAATGTTGCAGTAGTAATGAACAACAATGCTGCAGTAGTAATAAACAATGTTGCAGTAGTAATGAACAACAATGCTGCAGTAGTAATAAACAACAATGTTGCAGTAGTAATAAACAACAATGTTGCAGTAGTAATAAACAACAATGTTGCAGTAGTAATGAACAACAATGTTGCAGTAGTAATAAACAACAATGTTGCAGTAGTAATAAACAACAATGTTGCAGTAGTAATAAACAACAATGCTGCAGTAGTAATAAACAACAATGTTGCAGTAGTAATGAACAACAATGCTGCAGTAGTAATGAACAACAATGTTGCAGTAGTAATAAACAACAATGTTGCAGTAGTAATAAACAACAATGTTGCAGTAGTAATGAACAACAATGTTGCAGTAGTAATAAACAATGCTGCAGTAGTAATGAACAACAATGTTGCAGTAGTAATGAACAACAATGTTGCAGTAGTAATGAACAACAATGTTGCAGTAGTAATGAACAACAATGTTGCAGTAGTAATGAACAACAATGTTGCAGTAGTAATGAACAACAATGTTGCAGTAGTAATGAACAACAATGTTGCAGTAGTAATGAACAACAATGTTGCAGTAGTAATGAACAACAATGCTGCAGTAGTAATGAACAACAATGTTGCAGTAGTAATGAACAACAATGCTGCAGTAGTAATGAACAAAGGGTAATCTTGCTGGTGTTGTGGTCTATCTGAATGGCTGAAGTGCAGACGGGTAAGTTCACTGAAGATTAGTTCTTGGCCCAAACATTTTTTTAAATTGTCGTAGGTGATATAGAAAAAAAATATAAATAAAATAAGCAGTGTTTAGAGAGTGAAAAATTAACGTCACGTTTCATAGAATATTTGGTAATGCATTTTGAATACAACATTAAACATGATTATGAATGTGTTGGTAACTTGTTAACTGAATGGAAAGAAGAACTCTGGAATGGTTAAGTTATATCCTCAATTTGACGAGCAGTTACGAGAATACTAGGATTTATAATTACAAGTTTTCAGTTCAGAACAACAGACACAAATTCGACACAGCAGTACTGCGCTGTTACACCTCATTGAATTACTTGTTATTCAGTTTTGGTCCCCATATTACATAAAGAAAGAAAACCTGGCGAGTTAGTACGATAATGTTATTACATATCTCATATCTATCATTTGGACAGTAGTCCCGTCTAAGTCTGCTAGAAGCCCCATACTCATTAGTTAGTTACCATTTTGTCCTAGGTACATGTCGATTAGACACTAGGCCTGTTGTATGTAAGGAAACACTTCGAATTGTTTCCACCCCACCGGGAATTGAACCCGGGCCCTCCGTGCGTGAAACGAGAGCTTTAGCCACCAGGCCACCGGGGCTCATGTAGTTCTTCCTGTATGCCTGATGACATGGGCTGACGGGTGTTACTCTGACTTTCTCTTTTCTTGTTTATACACATCAGTTTCACAGGCTAAGAGCTGTTATCCTTCCTCAGCCCTATCCCAGGATGCGACCCACAACAGTCGACTAACACCCATGTACCTACTTTTTGTTAGGTGAACAGGGACAGTTGATGTAAGGAAGCATGCCCAGTGTCTCTACCTATGCCAGGTAGCCTAGAGTTATAATTTTATCTCTGCCTGTGGACACAAAAGCCCTTATCGATAAACCTTATCTGTTTTATCATGTATTTTAAGACCACTGTAGGAAAGAACCCATCACCGACATCACCCGACATCTGGATAGCTTTGCTCACATGACAAGGTTTTCAAACTTGCCTGTCAGCGAAAGGTTGTCAAAACAGGCTTGCTCTGCTATGTGTTTGCTATATCATACAGTTTTATTATACCTGTGCCAGGTTACTGACATAGGAGTGTTACAATCGCCCCTCATAGTCAGAGCATTTGGAGGTGATAAACATAATTAAGGTCAAACGATTATACATTTTGCAAGGAATATATCAAACAATTAACGCCTGGGGAACGGGAAGCAATCAAATTTGAGGCTGTTCAACAGCCTCCCACCAGGCATAAGGGGCATTACCAACAGACCTCTGGTTGTCTTCAAGAGGGAGCTGGACAGATACCTAAAGTCAGTGCCTGATCAGCCGGGCTGTGGTTCGTACGTTGGACTACGTGCAGCCAGCAGTAACAGCCTCGTTGATCAGGCCCTGATCCATCGGGAGGCCTGGTCATAGACAGGGCCGCGAGGACGTCGATCCCCGGAATGCCTTCCAGGTAGACCAAGAGCCCTTCACCGGCATCATGGCGCCTTGACGGGCTGTAAGTGGATAGTAGAAGAGTCGGGCGTATAAGATAAGATAAGAGTTTGTTCGGATTTTTAACCCCGAAGGGTTAGCCACCCAGGATAACCCAAGAAAGTCAGTGCTTCATCGAGGACTTCTGTCTTATTTCCATTGGGGTCCTTAATCTTGTCCCCCAAGTTGAGACCCACACTAGTCGACTAACACCCAGGTTCCTACTTGCTTACTAGGTGAACGTGGGTAACAGGTGTAGGAAGTCCCGTAGCTCGATTGCTAGCGCACTCAGCTCACATACTGAGGTCCGGGGGGTCCATCCCCGGTACGGCTGGAAAACATTAGGATGTTTCCATAAGACACCTGCCGTCCCTGTTCACCTATCAGTAAAATGGGTACCTGGGTGTTAGTCGCATCCATTGATGTCAGCTAGGCCTGTATACCTTCTACATGTACTTGTAGAAATAAAGATACGTATTAATAATTCTACCCGGCCTTGGACTGAACCACTGGCACTCAGTGTGTGAGACATGTTGCTTATCAGGCCACGAGATACACAGTGTTTTATATTCACTTCACTCGGCACTGTGATATTGTATCGATAATAACACTAGCCAACAAAATTTAACTTTTTACGCAGTTCAGAAACCAAATTGGTTGTTTTATTAAGGTAACTTTGATGCGCTGATCATGAATGTGAGCCTGGTTAGTCTTTATATCACTTAAGGTTTCATCAAAATCTTGTTATCAATATTTTGATTATGTGTGGTTGAAGAACTATATTATGCTATCTACCAATATTAGGTATTATTAGGCATAGATATTAAGTATGGTGCATGTTACAACAAAAACCTGTTTTTCTAAACCTAGTAAGCAAGTAGGAACCTGGGTGTTACTCGACTAGTGTGGGTCTCAACTTGGGGGACAAGATTAAGGACCCTAATGGAAATAAGACAGAAGTCCTCGATGAAGCACTGACTTTCTTGGGTTATCCTGGGTGGCTAACCCTTCGAGGTTAAAAATCCGAACAAACTCTTATCTTATCTTATACGCCCGACTCTTCTACTCTCTCTCTCTCTCTCTCTCTCTCTCTCTCTCTCTCTCTCTCTCTCTCTCTCTCTCTCTCTCTCTCTCTCTCTCTTATATATATATATATATATATATATATATATATATATATATATATATATATATATATATATATATGCATAACTAACAAAAAAAAGAAATACAGTCATGCAAACATATTTCCATCACAGTTGTCAGGCTTATTAACATGTGGTATAGCTGTCACAGACCAATGTCCAGCAGTAGTCCACCATCAAAGTGATCATCAGGTTTCCCTAATATCTTTTCTCCATGATGGCTGTCATGGTGAAAGGTGCTGTTAGAGTGCAGCATGCACTGGACAGGCACCTAAAGTCAGTACCTGACCAGCCAGGCTGTGGTTCGTACGTTGGACTGCGTGCGGCCAGCAGTAACAGCCTGGTTGATCAGGCCTGGTCACAGACCGGGCCGCAGGGGCGTTGACCCCTGGAACTCTCTCCAGGTAAACTCCAGCAATATTCCAGCCTAGATAGAACAAGCGACCTGAAGAGTGTCATCATGGGCTTGGCATCCCTAGTTTTGAAGGTTCTCATTATCCATCCTGTCATTTTTCTGGCAGATGCGATTGATACAATGTTATGGTCTTTGGTTATGAAAAGGGTACCGTGCAGCCTTAATGATCCTCGTGTAGTTGAGAAGCTTTAAACTACCATAATAAAAATATTATTATTATTATATTATTATTATTGTTATATTATAACTAACTCAGTCTCAGAATTAGTGTGCCGTCACCCACCGCCAGTGTTTTTTTTTTTAGTTTAATATATTTATTATGCACCCCATACCTATCTTGTGGGCGGTAGTCAAAAGATTACAGACACATTGTGGGGAATTGTGGGAGATAAGTCTATCTGGGACACCGCCACTAGCAATAAACAAACTCCCAGGGAGATGACCGACTCGTATAATTTTACCGCACTCATTCCCTTTAAGGTTAGTTTGATATCTTTATTATGCACCCCATACCCATCCTGTGGGCGGTAGTCAAAAGATTACAGAGGTACATAATGGGTCCAGGGACTGGACCTCAAAGTTTGATAGCTGAGCAAGTTACAAAGGTAATGAACTCAGATGGTCACAATCATGACAAGTTACAAAGGTATTTGAAGATTACAGAGGTATATATAGGGTCCAGAGACTGGGCCCCAAAGTTTTGATAGCTGAACAAGGTACAATGGTAATTAATTCACTAGTTACAAGGTAATGAATCATGTAAGTAAATTTACTTACGTCTGTACATGGTTGCACTCATGAACAAATTATAAAGCAATGAGCAATCTATTAGTCTACACCCAGCCACAACTGTAATGAGTTATTGGTGCAAATTTTAATTGTTGGGTCACACACACACATATACATAACACATACGTCGAGTCAAGGAAGGTTAATTTCCGTGAACTCTTATACGCCCACGAGACCGGGCGTTAGTTAACATGTGGTTGGTCGGGGTAGCGATTCAGACCTTCTCACTAATCCGACCTTTTGTACTGTTTATACGTATAACTTCACATACTACAGATATCCTGGCTTAATGCCCCACTAGTTTATACACATTCACAGTCTCGATACTTGGATTTCGAGTAGATAACTTGCGATATGTTAGTTCATTTCATCCGCATTCAATATGGCGGTCGGGGTATGGCGTACCCGCGCTAGCCTCGCTCGGTACAATCACTCCCTATTTATTTACAACTCTGTTTCACTATATTCACCATTTCACAATATTCATCGAATATATTTCAGTCTCTTCTAAGACGAAAGCTCCCCAGCATCAGGGGTTACGACTTTATCCTGCCGTATGGTCACTTCACTCAGTTCAAATAGGCCTATGACCGCATCACTCGCCGGCGGCACGCCTTATTTCACAATTATTGTCCTATTACTGGACCTCCTGGACCGATTGTCCCACTTTATATTCACCGCGTCACTGGATATTCCTCCACATTACGAAAGGAGGTAATTAAATCCGATTTGGTGGGCGGAATCTCCAAATTCGACAGGCCATCCCATCACCTGATATCGGGTCGGTAGGCTCGCTGTTCACTCTGCCCATTCCCCTCTACCCAGCTTCCCTGCCCACTTGAGGCATCTCGCGCATGCGTGTTAATTCGTTGGTTCTTTTCAGTTAATGTTAAGCCAACAGCAACACATTAATGATATCTATTCATATTGGAAAGTTTATCAATTACAACTTTCGGAAAATACCAATATTTTCCACACACATAATGGGTTCAGGGTTACGGGCGATTATGTGCCTCTGTAATCTTTGGACCAGTGTCAAGTGGGTTTATAAGTTAAGATTTCTTCGGATTTTTAACCCCGGAGGGTTAGCCACCCAGGATAACCCAAGAAAGTCAGTGCGTCTTCGAGGACTGTCTTGTCTTATTTCCACTGGGGTCCTCAATCTTGTCCCCCAGGATGCGACCCACACCCAGGTACCTATTTGCTGCTAGGTGAACATGACAACACGTAAAAACACGTCGAAATGTTTTCACCCCGCCGGGAATCGAACCCGGGCCCTCCGTGAGCGAAGCGAGAGCTTTAGCCACCAGGCCACCGGGGCACCCAAAGTGGTTAATAGCGTTTTCGTTTCCTTTACTAACAGTTTTTATGGATAATGTATGCTTATACACCTCTGTGTTCACATATGCGTCATTGCTTATAATTTACAAATACAGGTGTTACAAAAGTATCTAATTCAATAACTACACAATGTTTTGGCCGGGCTACAATGCAACACCAGCTGATGTAGACATAACTAAATGTAAACTGGCAGATGCACTAGTGTTATCCTGCGTCAGTGCTGGAATGCCAGAAATATAATGAATTCAGAGACAACTCACTAATGTTCTAGAAATGTCATAATATTTTATCCAGGGTGGTATATTACCAGCCATTCTGAAAAAAATATCCTTATAAATAGTTCATAACTAATAAATCTTGTTCAATTCAATCATACTTTTGCTAAAAATAGTAAAAACAATTCAAAACCAAATATCAACTGCATTGTAATTTTTGTGGCTGAATTTGTTTGTGTGAACAACTCATTATGATTGTAAGCAAAAACTTGTAAGTATTAAATTACTAATATAACTTGCAGAACTATCATTATATGGGTGTGCATTCCCTGTACCCATTATATAATGTACCTCTATTGTTTTGACTACCACCCACGGGATGGGAATGGGATGCATAATAATAATAAACTAATAATGCTGTGTAAATAATATTGTTAAAAAAATGAAGGCTACCCTGATATATGACATTTTACAAGTTTAGAACACGAATTATAAATTAGAAAAAAAAAGTTTAAAGCAAGAAATGCGAGTTTATTCAGTATCCATCATGTAGGAAGCAGAAATTATAGTAACTAAACTTTCTATTCGAAATTTTGTTATAGAAAATTATATACCACATTTTGTTATTCAATAATTAAAAAAGTATTTTGTGCTAGCTGTCTTTTAGTTAAGATGAAAAAAATTCTTCCACGAAGAAGAAAGGTGTCAGCAGTGGAACAACCTTCCGTAGGTTGTAAGTTGGTGATTTAATTATTTACTTTGTCTCCCTGGGACACTTTTCATATATAGCTCGCTGGACAATTGGTTTGGAGCACCATACATCAGTTTATTATGTGTAAATTGTCAGTGGCACCAACAGAAACATAACTTGGAATAACACTGAACTCCAGTTGATGAATAAGATATAATCGTCTCTGTAATAGTGAAAATGTCTGCTCTGCAGGCAGAACGACTCCATAAACATATTCATGTATACCTGGAGGGTGTTTCGGGGGGTTAGCGCCCCCGCGGCCCGGTCGTGGCCAGGCCTCACGGTGGATGAGGGTCTGATCAACCAGGTTGTTACTGCAGCCGCACGTAGTCCAACGTACGAACCACAACCTGGCTGGTCAGGAAATGACTTTAGGTGCCTGTCCAGCTCCAGCCTCTTGACAGCCAGGGGTCTGTTTGTGATCCCCCTTATGTATGCTAGGTGGTAGTTGAACAATCTTGGGCCCCTGACACTTATTGTGTAAATTACTTACGCTAACCCCAAAAAAATAGACAGTGACTTATTTCCACTGGGAACCTTGTAGGATCCCTTGTGTATGCAGGGACGTAGTTGAACAGTCTTGGGCCCCTGACACTTTTTTGTGTTGTCTCTTAGCTTACTTGTAGCGCCTTTACTTTTCATTGGGACGTTGCACCATCTGCCGAGTTTTTTGTTTCCATAGGGAGTGATTTCTGTATTCAGATTTCGGACTAGTCCTCTAGGATTTTCCAGGTGTAAATTATGATGCATCTTTCTTGCCTGAGGTTCAAGGAGTATAGGTCAAGGGACTTAACCATTCCCAGTAATTGAGGTGCTTTATTGTACTTACACATGCAGGGAAAGTTCTCCATATTCTCCAGATCTGCAATTTTGCCTGCCTTAATGGGCCATTTGTATACAACAGTACTCCAGCCTAGAGAGAACAAGTGATTTGAAATTAGTCAAAAATTTATTTTCATATGATACAATGTTTGTACAGAGATGGGTAACATTTGGTTTTGCATGCAGAAATTAGTTAAATATCTTTATTATGCACCCCATACCCATCTTGTGGGCGGTAGTCAAAAGATTACAGAGGTACATAATGGGTCCAGGGACTGGGCCTCAAAGTTTGATAGCTGAGCAAGTTACATAGGTAATGAACTCGGGTCATGCAGAAAGCCCATGGTTTTACAGAGTATTTTGGGCAAGCTTAAGAGAATCAAAACACAGTTTTCTATCATTAACACAACTATATGATGTTAGTGGATATTTAAATATACTATACTTGCTGATATTTTCTTAGATGTGCATCGGTGATGGTAATTTACAAAGACAACATACTGCACAACACTATGGAGGCTTTTTGTGAATGAATATTTGGATAATAATAAAACCCAGCTATTAATTTCTTACACTTTGTATTTACTTAAGATGATGGAGGCTTCTGATGAAGATTTCCAGTTATTTGAAGTGGTGGAGTTAACGGGGGAACGTCACTCCTTACTGCTAGCACCTCACTCGCTACCTTCACATCTACAGCCACCTGATGCTTCTCCGACCACAGATGTCTTCAACATTCTTATGGCAGACATCTCTGGTTCTATGCATATGTATTGGCCACATGTTGTTTCTGGATGGCAGGAATACATTAAAGACAAGCTCTTAGGTACAGTATTTATATTTTACAAATTTTGTAGGCTAACATTTTTTACATATGCAAAAAAAAAAAAAAAGCAGTACAGGTATATTTTCATCATACATAATATTATGCTTCAGTTCTCATCATCTATAAAACTCCAGTTTGAACACTTTATTCTTTTGTTCCATTTTTTCTATTTTCATCTCTCTCTCTTTATTTCTTTCTCTATCTCTCTCTATTTCTTTCTCTATCTCTTCTCTTTATTTCTTTCTCTTTCTCTCTTTATTTCTTTCTCTCTCTTTATTTCTTTCTCTTTCTCTCTTTATTTCTTTCTCTTTCTCTTTATTTCTTTCTCTTTCTCTTTATTTCTTTCTCTCTTTATTTCTTTCTCTTCTCTCTTTATTTCTTTCTCTTTCTCTCTTTATTTCTTTCTCTTTCTCTCTTTATTTCTTTCTCTCTTTATTTCTTTCTCTTTATTCTTTCTCTCTTATCTCTTTCTCTCTATCTCTTCTATCTCTTTCTCTGTCTTTCTTTGTCTTTCTTTCTTTATATCTCTCTCTCTATCTATCTTCTCTTTCTATCTGTCTTTCTCTCTCTCTCTTTCTTTCTTTTCTTAGTTCAGTAATGCCCTATTTTATTCCAATAGGCTAGGGTTATACATTGCACATTTTCATGATCAGTAAATGGTAACAGGCTGAGTTATACTTTACCTGGATATTGACACCCTCAACTCTTAAGCAGGTTGTTCACTTAGCTAGACATATCATTGTCTCAGGGGATTATAACCTCCAAGGGTTATACTACTGGATGCAACCCTTCAAGGAAGTAGGCTTTGTAACAGTTTGCCAGTATACTATTTTGGACTCATTGTCCTGCACCTTTGAGTTTTTAATAGCACTTTTGGGCACTTGGATTTACAGTGGTCCCTCGGTTTTCGTGCATCTCCAAACTCGAACATTTATGTAAGTGTATTTTCGTAAGTGCTGTTGCAAGTGTATTTTTGGGAGTCTCAAATAGACTAACCTACTTGACATTATTTCTTAAGGAAGTAAATTCGTTCAGTAATGGCACTTGAGCAGCATTCTGGAACGAATTTTCGGCGAAAACCGAGGGACCACTGTTTCCCTGAATCCTTTCATAAATGTTACCTTGCTCGCACTAACATGTCACAAAAAACATTTTCTTCTTCTTGAATTGATATAATATGCTCACACAATCCTTTTGTATGTATAATCCTCTAGTACTCTGTCTCCTTTATCCCCTTGCTTCACTCATTCTGAAGATCAATGGTATTTTCATTTTGAATTTATTTTTAGTGCTATTTTTTTGTATCATCTGTGAATGTGCTTATGTCACTTTTATTCCCTCATCAAGGTCATTAATGTAGATTATGAACAAAGAGCCCAAAACTGATCCTTATGGAATGTATGACTGATCCCTGATTCTTATTTCACCCCATTTACATACAAATTCTCTGCTGCCTCTTTGTTAGCTATGACTCAATCCATGATAGACTTATTTCTCCAGCATTGTGTGTTGCTGTGTTCTTTAACAGTCTTCTTTGTGTCACTTGCTCATAAGCCTTTCAGATATCCAAGGAGACGACAACATATTCTTTATCATTGTCCACTACCTTAAATGCCTTATTTTAAAGACTCACTATTAAAGAATCAATAATAATAATAATAATAATAATACTTTATTGAGACATGGTACAATGATACATGGTAGACATGGTTATACATAGTTATTACATAGTTATTACATAGTTATTAATGAGATGTACATGCCAAAAGCCCCTAATATGCTGTGCATTGTCTACCCAACCATGTATCATTGTACCATGTCTCAATAAAGTATTTTATTATTATTATTATTATTATTATTATTATTATTATTATTATTACTAAATGTGTTAAACATGCATGGCCCATTGTGAATGTTTTGAGATTAATCAAATTATGCTCATCAAGGGGGCTTCTAATTATATCTGCTATTTTGAATTCTAATAATTTTCTCACTGTTGATGTCAGGCTAATTGAGTGATAATTTGATGGTAGGGAATTTTCTCCCATTTTATAAATAGGAATAAGTTAGCCATCTCCCATGTACAGTGGACCCCCAGATTACATCATTATTTCGTTCCAGAATGCTGTTCAAGTGCCGTTACCGAACGAATTTGTTCCCATAAGGAATAATGTAAATTAGATTAGTCCTTTTAGACCCCCAAAAATACACTTACAAAAGCACTTACAAAAATACACTTACATAACCCAAAACACAGCCCGCTGCCAGACGAGCACCCACAACAAGCTCTGAGCAACTATAGCTTCTACGTCATATCTACAACAACCCCTGTACTACTATGAGACATAATAACAGAAGAAGCAACAAAAAGAACAGCAAGAAATCACCAAGAACTCTACTATTTCCTTTGACTACCCAGCAGGACGCCGGTTCAAACCCCTTCCCCCCCACCACCAACCCAAGCAACACGTCAACAAACACAATGGCTGGCTCTCCCTCACCCTACTCAACCACCACCCAAGACGAACAGGCAAGAAGCAACAACACTCATGACTGAATCTCCCTCAAACCACACTGCCTTCAAAGGATTTGATCCATCTGAAACGATCTCAGGTATGACAAATGATCCTGTCACTCTTAAGTCATACATCACCACCCTAACTGAGGAAAACATGAATCTTCGTACAACACTATCTAAGCATGAAACTAAGTTAGCCCACCTTGAAAGCAAGATCCTAAGCTTTGAACAGAAGTTTACATCAGCTGGAATGGCTGATTTTGGAAAGACCCTCCAATCAGTCATAGCCAGCCATACAGAGCAAATAACATCCCTAAACATGAAGGTTGAAGATGCTGTCAAGAACTGGAAGACCAACATG
>WNWK01008012.1:20109-76019 GCA_009830355.1 Cherax destructor | reverse complement strand
TTTTCCTCCTGAGTAATGTAGGTCCTGTTGGGCATTTTCTTCCAAAATAGGCCTGTTTCATCACAATTAAACACTTGTTGGGGAGGAATTGTTCAGCCTCTACGAACCCCTGGAATTCATGCACAAATTTTCAGCTGCACGTTTGTCTGAGCTGGCTGCCCACCATGCCTCACAACATTGTGTATGCCACTACGTTTCTTAAACTTCTCAAACCAGCCTTTGCTGGCTTTAAAATCACTCTCCTCACCACTGGTTGCAGGCATTGTCTTCACAAGATCTGTGCAACTTCCTTGCCTTTTCACAAATTATCGCCATAGAAATACAGTGGTACCTCGACTTACGATTTTAATCCGTCAAGAGGGCATTTCTTAAGACGAAACAATCGTAACACGAATCAATTTTCCCCATAAGAAATAATGGAAATAAATTTAATCCGTCCAAGACTTCCAAAAGTAGTTAAATAAAATATTTTTAGAACTTTTGGACATTAAATAATAAATAATTTAATAAAGAATACATAAATACACATGCAAATATTGTACAATAACATGTCACTTACATTTATTGAAGAGTTGTTGATGTGTGGAGGACGTGAGGAGGGGAGAAGGTGGAGTAGTATGCTAGTGTTTGGAAGGGGAATCCTTCCATTAACACTGCAGGTACCAAGTCCTTTTCTGGGGTTACTGGCCTTTTTCTTTGAATGCCACTAGGACCAGCTTGAGAGTCACTGGACCTCTTTCTAACAACAAATTTGTCCAGGGAGCTCTGTGTCTGGCGATTCTTTAAAACATCCCTGAAGTGGGACACCACAGTGTCATTGTACAGGTTGCCAGCACGGCCTGCAACAGCATGGTTAGGGTGATATTCATCCATAAATGCTTGCACCTTGCTCCACATTCCACAAATGTCCTTAATCCTTGAAGAAGGCACATTCTTCCATTTTTGTTCCACCTCCTCCTCCTCCTCTGAACCATTGTCCTGACCTCTGCTCTCTTGTTCCAGTTGCTGTTGAAGCTCTTGCAGATCTTCAGTGGTTAGCTCTTCCTTGTGCTCCTCCACCAACTGTTCCACATCCTCACCACTCACCTCTAACCCCAAAGACTTGCCCAATTCCACAATTTCTTCCAAAACAGGCTCAGGCTCAGGGGTTCTGAGGCTCAGCCCCAAAACCTTCAAAATCCCTCTCTAGGACACAGTCTGGCCACAATTTTCTCCAGGCAGAGTTCAAAGTCCTGGTAGTCACTCCTCCCAAGCCTTACCTATAAGGTGTACACAATGCAGCATATGGAAATGTTTTTCCAAAATTCTCTTAGGGTTATGTTCATGTCTGTGGTCACATCAAAGCACTTTTGAAACATTGCTTTGGTATAGAGTTTTTAAAGTTGGAAATGACCTGCTGGTCCATGGGCTGGAGGAGAGGAGTGGTATTAGGGGGCAAGAACTTCACTTTGATGAATTTAAACTCCTCCACAATTTTCTCTACCAAGTTTGGAGGATGACAAGGAGCATTGTCCATTATCAGGAGGCACTTAAGTGGCAAATTATTGTCCAATAGATATTTCTTCACACTGGGGCCAAACACTTCATTGAACCAATCTAAGAAAATGTCCTTTGTGACCCAAGCCTTTTGTTAGACTTCCACATCACACACAAGTTAGACTTGCTGACACCGCATCTGCCAAACACTCGGGATTTTCAAAAGATACACTAGTAAAGGCTTCACTTTGCAATCACCACTGGCATTGGCACAAAGCATCAAAGTTAGCCTGTCTTTCATAGGCTTATGTCCTGGCTGTGCCTTTTCCTCCTGAGTAATGTAGGTCCTGTTGGGCATTTTCTTCCAAAACAGGCCTGTTTCATCACAATTAAACACTTGTTGGGGGAGGAATTGTTCAGCCTCTATGTACTCCTGGAATTCAGGCACATATTTTTCAGCCGCACTTTTGTCACAACTGGCTCCCTCACCATGCCTCACAACACTATGTATGCCAGTACGCTTCTTAAATTTTTGAAACCAGCCTCTGCTGGCTTTAAATTCGCTCACTTCACTCGTTGCAGGCATTTTCTTAAGGAGATCATCATGCAACTGCCTTGCTTTTTCACATATTATTCCCTCCGAAACAGTATCTCCTGCTAACTGTTTCTCGTTGATCCACACCAACAACAACCTTTCCACATTTTCCAGCACTTGTGGTCTGTGTTTTGTGATCACAGATGCACCTTTTGCAACAACAGCTTCCTTGATTTTACTTAAATATTTCTTATCCACAATGGTAGAGATGGTAGAATAGGGTTTACCATACAGCCTGGCCAGCTCACTGATACGCACTCCACTTTCATATTTTTCTATTATCTCCTTCTTCACTTCTATCGTACATATATTTCTGTTCCTCTTTGCCACAGGCTTAGCACTAGGATCTTTCCTTGGACCCATGGTAGCTTATTTAGCAGTTGCAAGCACTAAAAACAGTGGAATAATGACAATATACTGGTATGAATGCGTGGGTGTGGGTGGGTGGTCGCTCTCGCTTGTAAACAATAGCACACTGACGCTCCCTGGAGTGCGCGCTCAGCTGGGCTCCAAGCGGACAGGTCCGGTACGAAAGGCGTAAGACGAATCAATCAACGGATGTCGCATTCAAATTTCTTACGTTATAAGTAACGGATATCGAATATAACGTAAGATGATAACAACGTAAGTCGAGGTACCACTGTACTATCACCCGCTCTCTGTTTTTCATGGATCCACACCAACAACAACTTCTCAACCTCATCCACTTTTTTTGATCTTTGTTTCGTTAACAAATTAACCCCTTTTGCAACATTAGCTTCCTTGATCTCATTTCTCTGTGCCAGGATAGTACCGATAGTAGATGGAGTTTTCTTGTACATCCTGGCAAGATCACTCAGACGTACACCACTCATATTTTTCTATGATTTCCTTCTTCAGTTCGATGGTGTTCCTCACTCTCTTTACCACAGGGGTGCCACTAGGAAGCTTTTTTGGACCCATGGTGCCTTATTTCACAGTGACAATAACTAAACCACCAAAAAAGACACCAAATATATTGTGAATCTTTGAAAGAGCGCGCTAGGTAATGTTCTCTCAATGGTAAACAACGCTTCACTGGCGTCCTGCGCTTGCGCGGAGCAGGCGGGCACGTCTAATACCTTTTGGTAACCGAGGAATTTTTCGCTAACCGATTACGAAAAAAGCTTTCGGTTTCCGAAGCTTTCGTTAACGGGACCTTTCGTTAACCGAGGGGCCACTGTATATACAAATACAGTTACATTGATTATCATACATAGCAGCATGTGTGTAAAGCTCCTAGGATAACCCAGAAAAGTCAGGGTGACATTTCCATAGGGATCCCTGTATCTGTACCATATGGTACCCTGTACCACATGGTACCCTGTATCATATGGTACACAACCCGCACATAGAAGAGAGGAGCTTACGACGATGGTTTCGGTCCAACTTGGACCATTTACAAAGTCACACTAACAAAAAGAAGATTAGGGAGTATATATAGAGGCCAGCAGACAGGGGTGGAAACAAGAAAGTGGTGGAGGAGTAATAGTAGTAGTGGAGTCAGTAATATACAGTGGACCCCCGAGTATCGGCCGTAATCCGTTCCAGGAGCTAGGCCTTGACTCGAACTGGTCGAAAGTCGAACCATTATTTCCTATAAGAAATAATGTAAATATAATTAATCTGTTCCAGACACCCAAAAATATTCACAAAAATTAATTTTTTAAAGAATAACTATAGTTTTACATACGTACACAAAACACACAATAACAACACATATTAAATTTATAAATTTACATTTAACCCTTAAACAGTCCAAACGTATACAGTCTCTCCTCACTTAACGATGGAGATAGGGGCCTAAGACCCCGTCGGTAAACGCTTTCGGTCGCTAATCTAGGAATGACCCCTTACTGACACTTCAAAAGTGTCAACACCCCTCCCTCTCTATATAGCCCTCAGCCGCACACACCCTCCGATACCTCTCCATATATGTCAGTTTTTATTAATTTGGGCTTCTTTATCATGTCTGTCTGTCTTTCTGTCTTTCTGTCTGCCTGACTGAATGACTACTGACTTGACTGAATGACACACTGACTTGACTGAATGACACACTGACATGACTTGACTGAATGACACTGACATGACTTGACTGAATGACACACTGACATGACTGACTGAATGACACTGACATGACTTGACTGAATGACACACTGACTGGACTGAATGACACACTGACATGACTTGACCCTGATGACTAATGACACACTGACATGACTGAATGACACACTGACATGACTGAATGACACACTGACATGACTGAATGACACACTGACATGACTGAATGACACACTGACATGACTGAATGACACACTGACATGACTGAATGACACACTGACATGACTGAATGACAAACTGACATGACTGACACACTGACATGACTGAATGACACACTGACATGACTGAATGACACACTGACATGACTGAATGACACACTGACATGACTGAATGACACACTGACATGACTGAATGACACATTGACTTGACTTGACTTACTGACTTACTGACTTGACTTACTGACTTACTGACTTGACTGAATGACACACTGACTTGACTGAATGACACACTGACTTGACTGACTTTCTGTAAAAGAGTGTATGTTTAGCATTGACTGACTTACTGAAAAAGAGTGTATGTTTAGCACATAGCATTTCTGTAATGATCGTGGTCACTTTTTTATGGTGTTGTGACAAGTGTCAGATAACTGATGACAGCCAGTGACATTTGATAAATTTAATTCGTGGGAGAGCTTAACTCCGAGTTGTGGGTAAAGAGTACAGTCATACCTCGGTTAACGATATTAATCCGTCAGAGAGGGCATATCTTTATAATAATAATATAATAATAATAATAATTTTATTTGGACATGATACAAAGAATTACATTTGGTTATTGAGATTATATGAGGTGTACATGCCAAAAGCCCCTAGTATGCAGGGCATTTTGGGCAGACTTAAAATTAACTTAAAACTAAATTGTAAGAATTTTTGTAGATAGTATACAATGAGTAAAGGTGAGTATTTAAGCTATGAAATTTGAACATAGTTTAGACATGACATTTTTTAAACAGTTTTGTACTTTTGTCTTCATTATAAAATTAATTAAATCAGATTAAACAAATTAAAGCAATAATAATAATAAAATAATAAAAAGTTATGGTTGATAATTTATAAAATAAGTAAAGTTGTATATCTAAGTTATAAAGTTTGAATATAAGTTGAACATATCAATTAATTGTAGCAATTTATTGTAGCAATTTATTGTAGCAATGCAACTAATTGAGTGAGATAACAATTTAAAACAATTAATTGCATTGCAGTTAGTTTACGTGGTCATTATAATGTAAGTGTTGTGGGAATAATTAGCTAAGTATGTATTATTCATAACAGGTTTTACATTCATTCATTCGTTCATTCATACATTACATTGAATTGATTAGTCAGGTTTTACGTTAAGTGATTATTCTACTTTGCTGGGAATGTTTGATATGGAGCAATTAGCTTTGGGTGAGAAGGTGGTTTTTTAGCATCGTTTTGAATTGGGGTACAGGTAGGGTTTCTTTGGCAGTGATAGGTAATGAATTCCAAATTTTCGTGCCTTTTATATGCATTGAGTTTTTACATAGTGTTAGGTGGACACGGGGAACATCGAGGAGTGATCTGTGTCTAGTGTTATGGTCATGTGTCCTGTTAAAATTAGTAAGGAGAAGTTTGAGTGGTGGGTTAATATTTGCATAGAGTGTTCTATGTATGTAATAGGCACAGTAAAAAGTATGGATGTCTTGTATGGTGAGTAAGTTTAGGTTTTTGAATATTGGTGGAGTATGTTGCGTGGAGTGAGAATTTGTTATCATTCTAACTGCTGCCTTTTGTTGAGTTATTAGTGGTCTGAGATGAGTTATTGATGTAGAGCCCCATGCGAAGAGTCCATAGGTGAGGTAGGGGTAAATGAGTGAGTGATATAGGGTAAGGAGAGCTGGTTGTGGAACATAGTACCGTATCTTGGATAGTATTCCCACGGTCTTTGAGACTTTCTTGGAGATTTGTTGTATATGTGTCTGAAATTTGAGGCCACTGCCAAAACAATCGTTAACCGAATCAATTTTCCCCATAAGAAATAATGGAAATAAAATTAATCCGTCCAAGACTTTCAAAAGTAGTAAAATAAAATATTTTTTAGAACTTTTTGACATTAAATAATACACAGTTTAATGAACAATAAATAAATACACATGTAAATATAGTACAATAACATGTCACTTACATTTATTGAAGAGTTGTTGATGTGTGGAGGACGGGAGGAGGGAAAAGGATGGAGTATAGTATGCTAGTGTTTGGAAGGGGAATCCCCTTCCATTAACACTGCAGGTGGTAAGTTCTTTTCTGGGGTTACTGGCCCTTTTTTCTTTTAATGCCACACTCCCTGCATGAATGGTACCTCCCCATCCTGCTCCCCTGCATGCCTGCTACACTCCCTGCATACCTGCTACACTCACTGCATCCTGCACACTCCTGCATGCCTGCTACACTCCCTGCATGCCTGCTACACTCCCTGCATGCCTGCTACACTCCCTGCATGCCTGCTACATCCCTGCATGCCTGCTACACTCCCTGCATGCCTGCTACAGTCCCTGCATGCCTGCTACACTCCCTGCATGCCTGCTACACTCCCTGCATGCCTGCTACACTCCCTGCATGCCTGCACACTCCCTGCATGCCTGCTACACTCCTGCATGCCTGCTACACTCCTGCATGCCTGCTACACTCCCTGCATGCCTGCTACACTCCCTGCATGCCTGCTACACTCCCTGCATGCCTGCTACACTCCTGCATGCCTGCTACACTCCCTGCATGCCTGCTACCACTCCCTGCATGCCTGCTACACTCCCTGCATGCCTGCTACACTCCCTGCATGCCTTCTATACTCCCTGCATGCCTGCTACACTCCCTGCATGCCTGCTACACTCCCTGCATGCCTGCTACACTCCCTGCATAAATGCTACACTCCCTGCATAAATGCTACACTCCCTGCATGCCTGCTACACTCCCTGCATGAATGCTACACTCCCTGCATGAATGCTACACTCTTTATCACAGGGCTGGCACTAGGAGCTTTCTTTGGACCCATTGTAGCTTATTTAGCAGTTGCAAGCACTAAAAACAGTGGAATAATGACAATATACTGGTATAAATGCTTGGGTGGAGTGGGTGGTGGTCGCTCTCGCTTGTAAACAATAGTACCCTGACGCTCCCTGGAGTGTGCGCTCAGCTGGGCGCCACGCGGACACGTCCGGTACGAATGTCATTAACCGAAGCAAACATCGTTAACCGCAAAATATTGTTAACCGAAAATATCGTTAACTGACAGCATCGTTAACCGAGGTATGACTGTACATTGGTAAACAAGTACGTTGTTAAGTGAGGAGAGACTGTATATAGTTAGTACTGCTACTGCCCCAAACGTATATTTACGTTTTATTTTTCCTGCCTCCAAATTTGGCACGATTTTCCTGAGATGCCTGGTCAGCATAGAATGGGTCTTAATGCTTGATGTGTGCTGTATTAAAAAATCTGGGACCACTTAATACCTTGTGGGAGCACCAGTTCAAATGAGTGCCAGCTAGAACAAACAGCGCGGCAAACACCTGGGATTCACTGATTTCCTGTAGTATTAACTCTCCCATTTTAAGGGGAAAGTGATGTTGACCCCGAGTTTAGTGGCTTTGAGGTGGATATGGCCACAAGTGGTCGAGGAAATATCAAAAACCTCGATAATAACCCATGTGCAACACCCTTTTAGAATGTCTTATAACCTATGTCCTAAGTGAAGAGAAACAATTCTGGAACATGTAATACGTGTTCGACAGGCAGGCTGGCTGGCTCTATCTATGTCTATATCTATGTCTGTATCTCTGTTTGTCTCTATCTCTGTCTATCTGTCTCTGTCTATCTTTGTCTCTGTCTCTGTCTATCTCTTTCTGTCTGACTCTGTCTCACAGGTACACAAATACAATTATACATAGTGTAAATTACCTAGGATAACCCAAAAAATCCAGACAAAGTGCTTTACTCTGCTTGTAGATATAATGTGTAAACATGACTGGCAAATACGTATTTTGCTCAGGAACCAGACGTGATGACGCAGTCGTGTATAATACCTGTTGGTTCACGAGTGGCTCTCTCTGAGATGGGGGAGCTAGACGCTAGACAGACAGACAGAGAGCTTGACAGACAGAGAGCTTGACAGACAGAGAGTTTGACAGGCAGATAGACAGAGAGCTTGACAGACAGAGAGCTTGACAGACAGAGAGCTTGACAGACAGAGAGACAGAGACAGACTGATATGTTTGTGTAACAGTGAAAACAGAGTTCCGATGCTCATCAAATGTCACCCCTTATCTTATCACTGCACCCTCGCGTACGCTCATCAAATGTCACCACTTATCTTTCACTGTCAGCAGTGGACTAACACTTGTCTAGCATCATGCTTCAAGGGAACTTATTATTCTTATTCTTATTATTATTCTTATTGTTATTATGATTTACTGCTTTCAAAATTATCACACTACGGTATAAGAGGCCACTCACTCAACTACCTAAAGTCATACCTTAGTAACAGAAGCCAATACGTCCACACAACAAATTACAGTCGGGGTCCCACAAGGAAGTGTCCTAGGACCACTCCTATTCCTCGTCTACATCAATGACCTACCGAATGCATCACAACTACTCAAACCCATATTGTTTTTCAGATGACACTACATATGTCTTCTCTCACCCAAATCCAGTCATAGTGGCCAACATTGTAAATGCTGAATTTCAGAAAATATCAACCTGGATGACAACTAATAAGCTTACTCTCAACACTGACAAGACCTACTTCATTCAGTTTGGAAACAGAGCCACAAATGTTCCACTTACCCTTAAACTGTCCACACGTAGATATACGTTCACGTGCGTACTGCTCCGAACGTAGATCTACGTTTTATTTTTCATTCCTTCAAATTTAGTGTGATAGGCCTGAGTCGCCTAGACATGAGAGAATGGATCTGCGCCCTCTGTGCGCAGTATTAAAAAAATCTGGGACCACTTGAGTGCCAGCTAGAGCAAATACTGTGGCAAACACCAGGGATTCACTGATGTCATGTCGCATTAACACTCCCCTTATAAGAGGAAAGTAAAAATAGGTTAGATAAATACATGAGTAGCTGTGGGTGGGTGTGAGTTGGACCTGACTAGCTTGTGCTACTAGGTCTGATGCCAGGCTCCTTCCTTCAGAGGATGTGACCTGACTAGGTGGGTCATTGGTCTAAGCTGGGGGTTGACCCATACCTGCCTTGCATGGGCCAGTAGGCCTGCTGCAGTGTTCCTTCTTTCTTATGTTATGTATTCGGCAGGATGGCTGGCTTTGGCTGTCTCTGGCTGTCTGTCTATCTGTCTATATCTTTGTCTGTCTATATCTTTGTCTATATCTTTGTCTGTCTATATCTATATGTCCTATCTCTCTCTCTCTCTCTCACATGTACACATAAGCACAGTTATTATACATAGTGTAAATTACCTAGGATAACCCAAAAATTCCAGGCAAAGTGCTATACAATGCTTGTAGATATAAGGCATAATAAGCATGACTGGCAAGTAATACGCATCGTCACTTCTGCATCGTGTATAATACCTGTTGGCTTATGAGCCGCACTCTGAGACTGAGACAAGCAGACGGAAAGACACACACACAGGCAGACAGAAAGACAGATAAGCAGAGTTAGACAGAAATAAGCAGAGCTAGACAAGCAGACAGATACAGGCAGACAGACAGATAGACAGACAGATAGACAGACAGATAGATATACAGATAGACAGACAGAAAGACAGACAGGCAGGCAGATAGACATTGAAAAAGGGAGGGTTCCCTCCAGCACTTCTGACATTTATCAAATGTCACTGGGCTGTCAAGAGTTATCTAACACTTGTCAACACACCATTCTTCAAGGAGTTTCATATACTCCAGGCACACAGGCAGACAGAAAGACAGATAAGCAGAGCTAGACAGATACAGACACAGACAGACAGATACAGACAAACAGATTCAGACAGATACAGACAGATAGACAGACAGACAGACAGACAGACAGACAGACAGACAGACAGACAGACAGATAGACAGACACACAGACAGACAGATAGACAGACACACAGACAGACAGATAGACAGACACACAGACAGACAGACACAGAGTGAAAGAGCAAGGGTTCCCTGCACACATTCATTCATCAATGTCACTGCCTTATCAGTAGTTATCTGGTAATTGTCATAACACCATTCTTCAAGGAGTTTCATATATACTCCTGGATGTTTAAAACATTGCTGGGACCTATAAATACTTTGTATATATTTATAGACAATAGTAAATGACCAAGGTAGGCGAAAATGTTCACCTATTGGTGTGATTGTGACTATTTGAGTACTATTTCAGTACATAATATTAGTGTTAGAACAAAGATTGGCTATGAAATCACAGGAACTATTGTAAATTGTAATTATCAGAACATAAAAATTATATAAATTAAAATGAAAACTAGAAAAAAAAGTATATGGGCAATACTTCTGCAAGCGGCAGGATTTGATGTTGCCGTCAGGTGAGCATCCAGCACCAAATTGGCGGGCTTATATCTCGGTAAGTACTGGCCCTAAATTTTTTTTTAGCCTATCCTGTTTATAAAAATGCGCTCTTCATTTAAAAAAAAAAAAAAAAAAATTTCAAAATATTCGGAGCAGTACACAAGTGAACGTATATCTACGTGTGGACAGTTTAAGGGTTAACATAACGCTCAATGGTTCACCCATCACAAGACTCACAGAGGGAAAATTCCTAGGAATCCACATTGACAGTAGCCTTAAATTCCAAACACACATACAACAAATTTCCAAGAAAATATCAAAGACAGTAGGCATACTTTCAAAAATACGCTACTATGTCCCTCAATCAGCTCTCCTTGCACTGTATCATTCACTCATCTACCCTTATCTCACCTATGGAATTTGTGCATGGGGATCAACAACATTAAATCACCTTAGACCACTCATAACCCAGCAAAAGGCTGCAGTCAAAATAATGATAAATTCCCACTCTAGACAGCATATTCCACCAATATTCAAAAACCTAAAACTACTCACCGTACAGAACATTCACACTTATTCTTGTGCATACTACATACATAGAACTCTACACTCTAATATAAACCCTCCGCTCAAAATTCTACCCACCAACTTTAATAGGACCCATGACCATAACACAAGACACAGATCACTTTTTGGTATATCCAGTGTCCATATCACCCATATCACATAAAGGGCCCCAAAATCTGGAATTCATTACCAGTCAATACTAAAATAACCTGGTCTGAACATCAATTTAAAACTCTTCTCAAAAACCATCTTCTCACCCTAAACTAAATACTCATACTGTAAATTACTTTCAACAATGCTCACTGTTATTTTCCTATAATATAATTTCAATATTTACTATTGATGTAAGCATCCTACAAAACACTTGTCACAATGTAATATCCTCAGATTGTAATTTGAGTAAATTTATTAACTGTTATAAGCTAATGTTTAACTAAAACAAACTCAATCAATTTCTCTAGTATTAAGTAGTCTATAAGCCATTAGATTAATCTGCCCTTAATGCCATGGCATGCTAGTGGCTCTCTTTGCACTTCAGTTCATGATTGTAATTACAAAATCTCAATGTAAATTTGCAATGAAATAAAATTACAGTGGACCCCCGGTTAACGGCCATAATTCGTTCCAGAATGCTGTTCAAGTGCCATTACCAAATAAATTTTTTCCCTTAAGGAATAATGTAAATTAGATTAGTCCTTTTAGACCCCCAAAACTACACTTACAAAAGCACTTACAAAAATACACTTACATAATTGTCGAGTTTGGAGCAGTACGTAAACCAGGGGTCCACTGTATAGGGATAGGGAGGCAATGTGGCAGATGTTGCAGGTGTATGGAATAGGAGATAGGTTACTGAAAGCAGTGAAGAGCTTTTATGAGGATAGTGAGGCTCAGGTTAGTGTGTGTAGGAGAGAGGGAGATTATTTCCCAGTAAAAGTAGGCCTTAGACAAGGATGTATGATGTCACCGTGGTTGTTCAATATATTTATTGATGGGGTTGTAAGAGAAGTGAATGCGAGGGTCTTGGCAAGAGGTGTGGGGTTAAAAGTCAAATACAAAGTGAGAGTTGTCACAGTTGCTTTTTGCTGATGACACTGTGCTTTTGGGAGATTCTGAAGAGAAGTTGCAGAGGTTGGTGGATGAATTTGGTAAGGTATGTAAAAGAAGAAAATTGAAAGTGAATATAGGAAAGAGTAAGGTGATGAGGATAACAAAAAGATTAGGTGATGAAAGATTGGATATCAGATTGGAGGGAGAGAGTATGGAGGAGGTGAATGTATTCAGATATTTAGGAGTGGACATGTCAGCAGATGGGTCTATGAAGGATGAATTGAATCATAGAATTGATGAGGGGAAAAGGGTGAGTGGTGCACTTCGGAGTCTGTGGAGACAAAGAACTTTGTCCATGGAGGTAAAGAGGGGAATGTATGAGAGTATAGTTGTACCAACACTTATATGGGTGTGAAGCATGGGTGATGAATGTTGCAATGAGGAGAAGGCTGGAGGCAGTGGAGATGTCATGTCTGAGGTCAATGTGTGGTGTGAATATAATGCAGAGAATTCGGAGTTTGGAAATTAGGAGGAGGTGCGGGATTACCAAAAATATTATCCAGAGAGCTGAGGAGGGGTTGTTGAGGTGGTTCGGACATTAAAGAGAATGGAACAAAACAGAATGACTTTGAGTGTGTATAAATCTGTAGTGGAGTGAAGGCGGGGTAGGGGTCGGCCTAGGAAAGGTTGGAGGGAGGGGGTAAAGGAGGTTTTGTGTGCGAGGGGCTTGGATTTCCAGCAGGCATGCGTGAGTGTATTTGATAGGAGTGAATGGAGACAAATGGTTTTTAATATTTGACGTGCTGTTGCAGTGTGAGCAAAGTAACATTTATGAAGGAATTCAAGGAAACCGGCAGGCCGGACTTGAGTCCTGGAGATGGGAAGTACAGTGTCTGTACTCTGAAGGATGGGTGTTAATGTTGCAGTTTTATAACTGTAGAGTAAAGCACCCCTCTGGCAAGACAGCGATGGAGTGAATGATGATGAAAGTTTTTCTTTTTCGGGCCACTCTGCCTTGGTGGGAATCGGCCGATGTGTTAATAAATTTTTTTTTTATTATTAGTATTATTAGTATTATTATTCTTATTCTTATTATTATATACTCCCACGTATCTAAAACATTGCTGGGACCTATAAATACTTTGTATATATTTCTAGACAATAGTAAATGACCACCTGTCATTGTGTTTGTGGCAATTTGAGTACAATTTCAGTACCTAAGATTAGTGTTAGAACAAAGATTGGTTATGAAATGACAAGAACTACTATACATTGTAATTATCAGAACATAAAAATTATATAAAATAATATAAAAAACAAGAAAAAAAGGTATATCATCAACACTTCTGCAAGCGGCAGGACTCGATGTTGCCGTCAGGTGAGCATCCAGTGCCAACTTCTTGGCCTCATATCTCGGTAAGTAATGACCCTAAAAATTTTTTTTTATCCTATAACACTTAAAAAAATGTAGGTAGTAGGTTGGTAGACAGCAACTTCCCAGGGAGGTACTACCGTCCTGCCAGGTGACTGTGATACAGAAACCTGAAACTGTTTTACATGATGGTAGGATTGCTGGTGTTTTTTTCTGTCTCATAAACACGCTGGATAACAGGTATATCTAGCTACTTCTACTTACACTTTAGGTCACACTACACTGGCATACACATGCATATATATACATACACACATCTAGGTTTTTCTTCTTTTTCTTAATAGCTCTTGTTCTTTTTATTTTCTCTATTGTCCATGGGGAAGTGGAAAAGAATCTTTCCTCCGTAAGCCATGCGTGTCGTATGAGGCGACTAAGATGCCGGGAGCAATGGGCTAGTAACCCCTTCTCCTGTACAAATCTACTAAAAACGAGAAGAAGAAAAACTTTATAAAATTGGGTTGTCTGAATGTGCGTGGATGTAGTGCGGATGATAAGAAAGAGATGATTGCCGATGCTTATGAATGAAAAGAAGTTGGATGTCCTGGCCCTAAGCGAAACAAAGCTGAAGGGGTAGGCGAGTTTCAGTGGGGAGAAATAAATGGGATTAAGTCAGGAGTATCTGAGAGAGTTAGAGCTAAGGAAGGGGTAGCAATAATGTTGAAGGATCAGTTATGGAAGGAAAAGAGGGAATATAAATGTGTAAATTCAAGGATTATGTGGATTAAAATAAGGGTCGGATGCGAAAAGTGGGTCATAATAAGCGTGTATGCACCTGGAGAAGAGAGGAGTGTAGAGAGAGAGAGAGATTTTGGGAGATGTTAAGCGAATGTATAGGAACTTTTGAACCAAATGAGAGAGTAATTGTGGTAGGGGACCTAAATGCTAAAGTGGGAGAAACATGCAGAGAGGGTGTAGTAGGTAAGTTTGGAGTGCCAGGTGTAAATGATAATGGGAGCCCTTTGATTGAACTTTGTATAGAAAGGGGTTTAGTTATAGGTAATACATATTTTAAGAAAAAGAGGATAAATAAGTATACAAGATATGATGTAGGGCGTAATGACAGTAGTTTGTTGGACTACGTATTGGTAGATAAAAGACTGTTGAGTAGACTTCAGGATGTACATGTTTATAAAGGGGCTACAGATATATGAGATCACTTTTTAGTTATAGCTACAGTGGGAGTAAAAGGTAGATGGGATACAAGGAAAATAGAATCAGTAAGTAAAAGAGAGGTGAAGGTTTATAAACTAAAAGAGGAGGCAGTTAGGGTAAGATATAAACAACTATTGGAGGATAGATGGGCTAGTGAGAGTGTAGGCAATGGGGTCGAAAATGTATGGGGTAGATTTAAAAATGTAGTGTTAGAGTGTTCAGCAGAAGTTTGTGGTTACAGGCGAGTGGGTGCGGGAGGGAAGAGGAGCGATTGGTGGAATGATGATGTAAAGATAGTAGTAAGGGAGAAAAAGTTAGCATATGAGAGGTTTTTACAAAGTAGAAGTGATGCAAGGAGGGAAGAGTATATGTAGAGAAAAGAGAGGTTAAAAGAGTGGTGAAGCAATGTAAAAGAGAGCAGATGAGAGAGTGGGTGAGATGTTATCAGCAAATTTTGTTGAAAATAAGAAAAAGTTTTGGAATGAGATTAATAAGTTGAGGAAGCCTAGAGAACAAATGGATTTGACAGTTAAAAATAGGAGAGGAGAGTTATTAAATGGAGAGTTAGAGGTATCGGGAAGATGGAGAGAATATTTTGAGGATTTGTTAAATGTTGATGAAGACAGGGAAGCTGTGATTTCGTGTGTAGGGCAAGGAGGAATAACATCTTGTAGGAGTGTGGAAGAGCCAGTTGTGGGTGTAGGGAAGTTCGTGAAGCAGTGGGTAGAATGAAAGGGGTAAGGCAGCTGGGATTGATGGGATAAAGATAGAAATGTTAAAAGCAGGTGGGGATATAATTTTGGAGTGGTTGGTGCTATTGTTTAATAAATGTATGGAAGAGGGTAAGGTACCTAGGGATTGGCAGAGAGCGTGTATTGTTCCTTTGTATAAAGGCAAAGGGGACAAAAGAGAGTGCAAAAATTATAGGGAATAAGTCTGTTGAGTGTACCTGGTAAAGTGTATGGTAGAGTTATTATTGAAAGAATTAAGAGTAAAACAGAAAGCAGGATAGCAGATGAACAGGGGCTTTAGGAAAGGTAGGGGTGTGTAGACCAAGTGTTTACAGTGAAACATATAGGTGAACAGTATTTGGATAAGGGTAAAGATGTTTTTGTGGCATTTATGGATTTGGAAAAGGCGTATGATAGGGTAGATAGGGTGCCAATGTGGCAGATGTTGCAGGTGTATGGAATAGGAGGAAGGTTACTGAAAGCAGTGAAGAGTTTTATGAGGATAGTGAGGCTCAGGTTAGAGTGTGTAGGAGGGAAGGGACTATTTCCCAGTAAAAGTGGGCCTTAGACAAGGATGTGTGATGTCACCGTGGTTGTTCAATATATTTATAGATGGGGTTGTAAGAGAAGTGAATGCGAGGGTCTTGGCAAGAGGTGTTGGGCTAAAAGATAAAGAAGCAAATACAAAGTGGGAGTTGTCACAGTTGCTTTTTGCTGATGACACTGTGCTTTTGGGAGATTCTGAAGAGAAGCTGCAGAGGTTGGTGGATGAATTTGGTAGGGTGTGTAAAAGAAGAAAATTGAAAGTGAATATAGGAAAGAGTAAGGTGATGAGGATAACAAAAAGAATAGGTGACGAAAGATTGGATATCAGATTGGAGGGAGAGAGTATGGAGGAGGTGAATGTATTCAGATATTTGGGAGTGGACATGTCGGCGGATGGGTCTATGAAGGATGAGGTGAATCATAGAATTGATGAGGGAAAAGGGTGAGTGGAGCACTTGGAGTCTGTGGAGACAAAGAACCTTGTCCATGGAAGTAAAGAGGGAATGTATGAGAGTATAGTTATACCAACGCTCTTATATGGGTGTGAAGCATGGGTGATGAATGTTGCAACGAGGAGAAGGCTGGAGGCAGTGGAGATGTCATGTCTGAGGTCAATGTGTGGTGTGAATATAATGCAGAGAATTCGGAGTTTGGAAATTAGGAGGAGGTGCGGGATTACCAAAACGATTGTCCAGAGAGCTGAGGAGGGGTTGTTGAGGTGGTTTGGACATGTAGAGAGAATGGAACGAGACAGAGTGACTTCGAGAGTGTATAAATCTGTAGTGGAGGGAAGGCGGGGTAGGGGTCGGCCTAGGAAAGGTTGGAGGGAGGGGTAAAGGAAGTTTTGTGTGCGAGGGGCTTAGACTTCCAGCAAGCATGTGTGAGCGTATTTGATAGGAGTGAATGGAGGCATATGGTTTTTAATACTTGACGTGCTGTTGGAGTGTGAGCAAAGTAACATTTATGAAGGGATTCAGGGAAACCGGCAGGCCGGACTTGAGTTCTGGAGATGGGAAGTACAGTGCCGGCACTCTGAAGGAGGGGGTGTTAATGTTGCAGTTTTATAACTGTAGTGTAAAGCACCCTTCTGGCAAGACAGTGATGGAGTGAATGATGATGAAAGTTTTTCTTTTCTTTTTCGGGCCACCCTGCCTTGGTGGGAATCGGCCGATGTGTTAATAAAAAAATAATAAAAATACTTAAAAAAATCTGCTCTTTATTTCTATAACATTTTTTTTTTTTCAAAATGTGTATATATACGTTTGGACTGTTTAAGGGTCAAAATAACATTTACTTACCTTTATTGAAGAGACTTGCTGGCATCTGAAAGATAGGGAGGAGTGAGGGAGGGCTTAGTGTTTGGAAGGTGAATCCCCCTCCATAAGGACTTCAGGTATCAAAGCCCTATCTGGGGTTACTTCCCTTCTTGGTCTTTTAATGCCACTAGGACTAGCTTGAGAGTCACTGGACCCCTGTCTCACAAAATAACTGTCCACAGTCCTCTGTTTCTGGCGCCTCTTTAACCCTTTGACTGTTTCGGTCGTATATATACGTCTTACGAGCCAGTGTTTCAGACGTATATATACTCAAAAATTCTGGTGGCTTTAAATCAAGCGGGAGAAAGCTGGTAGGCCCACATATGAGAGAATGGGCCTGCGCTGTATAAAAAAAATCCTGCAGCACACAGTGCATAATGAGAAAAAAAAAACTACAACCGTGTTTTTGGATTAAAACGCTGACTTTGAGGTGTATTTTCATATAGTATTTATGGTTGAATTCTCTTTTTCATTGTCTCATTTGATAGAATATTACAGAAATGGAGACGATTTTGATTAGTTTCATGATGAAAATGACCTTGAAATTGAGCTCAAAGTAGTGGAAATGTTCAATTTTTGCCAATGTTCAAGAGTACACAAACTACGCCATGCGTCCAATACACGTCAACTGGTGAATCTAATTTTTTTATACAAGTGCAGTGATATTATTTATGCCATTTTTACAATAATGCAGTAGTTTGCATAACAGTAAATCTTCTATTTTTTGAGTGAATAAAAAATAAAAATAGAAAGCAAGAGTAATATAAGAGGGGCCTGGAGATGTGACTAATGAACAGAGAAAATCTTATTTTAGTGCCAGGAATGTCTGCATTGTTTATTGTGGACCCTATTTTGAAATTGACATCTTTTTTATTTTGCATGAAATTGGCCAAATTACCAATTTCTGACCACTTTATTGGGTAGTTGAAATCAGTAAATTGGTGGTTTCTTGTACTCAATCGATAGAACAAATGGAGTTCTAAAGAAATAGCTATGAGTTTGGTCGACTGTAACAATAGAATTGGCCGAAAATAGGGCTCAAAGTCAGCGAAATCGCTTATGCGTATATATCACCGACATCGCTAACTTCACGAGAACGTAATTTCGTAAGTTTTCCATCAAATTTCGTACTTTTGGTGTCATTACCATCGGGAAAAGATTCTCTATCATTTCATAAGAAAAAAATAATTTTTTTCCCAAAACTTTTGCGACATAGAATGACAGTTTCAGAATTGGGGCCTCGACAGTCAAAGGGTTAACATGTTCCTGAAGGGCAATATGGCTCTGTCACTGAACTTGTTGCAGAGATGGCTTATTTCAGCTTGCTCAGGGTGGTATTTTTCAACAAATTCTTGCACCTTATTCCACATTGAACAAATTTCCTTAATCTCTGAAGAAGGCACCTCATTCAGTCCATCTTCCTCCTCCTGTGAATCAATTTCCTCTACTGTGGTCTGATGCTGTTCCAGATGAAGCTCTTGCAGCTCTTCAGTGGTTAGGTCTACCCTGTGGTTCTCCACCAACTCTTCCACATCCTTACCACTCACCTCCAACCCCAGGGACTTGCCCAATGCCACAATACCTTCCACAACAGGCAGAGGGTCGTCAGGGTTAGGGTCAGCCTCAAACCCTTCAAAATCCCTCTGTTGGACACACCCCGGCCACAATTGTCTCCAAGCAGAGTTCAAAGTCCTGGAAGTCACTCCCTCCCAAGCCTTACCTATAAGTTTTATGCAATGGAGGATCAACTCAGTGTCTGGGGTCATTTCAAAGCACTTTTGAAACACTGCTTTTGTGTAGAGTTTTTTTTAAGTTAGAAATGACCTGCTGGTCCATGGGCTGGATGAGAGAAATGGTGTTAGGAGGCAAGAACTTCACTGTGATGAAACTGAACTCGTCAGACAAAAAGTCTGCCAAGTTGCGAGGAAGAGCAGGAGCATTGTCCAATACCAGGAGGCACTCGAGTCCCAATTTCATTTCCTGTAGGTATTTTTTCACACTGGGGCCAAACACTCGATTGACCCACTCTATGAAAATTTGCTTTGTGACCCATGCCTTAGTTTTAGCCTTCCAAAACACACACACTTTACTCTTGGTGACATTGTTTTTCTTGAACACTCTGGGATTTTCAGTGATACACCAGTAAAGGCTTCACTTTAAAATCCCCACTAGCATTACTACACAACATGAGTTAGCCTGTCTTTCATAGGCTTGTGTCCTGGCAGTGCCTTTTCCTCCTGAGTAATGTAGGTCCTCTTTGACATTCTTCCAAAAGAGGCCTGTTTCATCACTATTAAACACTTGTTTGGGTTTGAATTTTTCAGTGTCTACTAACCCCTTAAATTCACTCAAACTTTTCAGCAGCACGTTTGTCTGAACTGGCTGTCACACCATGCCTTACAACACTGTGTATGCCACTGCGTTTCCTAAATCTGTCAAACCAGCCTTTTCTGACCTTAAAATTACTCACATCAGCACTGGTTCGAGGCATTTTCTTGACAAGATCTGCGTGCAACTTCCTTGCCTTTTCACAAATTATCCCCTGAGAAACACTCACGCGCTATCTGTTTATTGTGGATCCACACCACCAACAACCTCAACCTCATCCACTGTTTGTCTATTTTTGATCTATTTTTCGTTAACATGTCAACACCTGTCGCAACATTAGCTTCCTTGATTTCTTTTCTCTTTGCCATGATAGAGGTGATAGTTGATTTGTTCTTGCCGTACATCCTGGCAAGCTCCCCCACATGTACACCACTCGTATTTTTCTACTACAGTGGACCCCCGAGTTACGAGCATAATTCATTCCAGAAGGCTGCTCAAGTGCCATTACGAACGAATTTTCTCCCTTAAGAAATAATGTCAAGTAGGTTAGTCCATTTCAGACCCCCAAAAATACTCTTACAAAAGCACTTACAATATTACACTTACATAATTGTACAATTTCCAAGGTGAACGTAACTCGGGGGTCCACTGTATCTCCTTCAATTCTATGGTGTTCCTCACTTTCTTTACCACAGGGGTGCCACTAGAAGTTTCTTTTTACCCATGGTGGCTTATTTCACAGTGACAATTAATGAAGAAGCACTGAATTAATTGTGAAATGTTTGGATGAGCACACCAAGTAATGTTCACTCAATGGTAAACAAAGCTAGACTGGTTCACGACACCTGCGCGGGGAGGTGGACAGGTCTGGTACGCTGACCGAAACACGGGGAAACGGCCGATAGTCGGGCTAAAATTGGACCGAAAAAATGACCAAAACACGAGTCGGCCGATACTCAGGGTAGTTGAAACTTGGGGGTCCACTGTACATTATTTAGGTATAAATACTGCTCAGAGAGCCCGTCGTAAGTCTGAAGCGTTGGTAAATGAGTACGTTGCTAAGTGAAGAGAGGCTGTACTATATTTATTTTTCTTGTACAGTGGACCCCCGGATTTCGTCATTAATTCGTTGCAGAATGCTGTTCAAGTGCCGTTACCGAACGAATTTGTTCCCATAAGGAATAATGTAAATTAGATTAGTCCTTTTAGACCCCAAAAATACACTTACAAAAGCACTTACAAAAAAACACTTACATAATTGTTCGAATTTGGAGCAGTACGAAATCCGGGGGTTCACTGTATATGAGAGTAGTCTTGGCTCATTTATCTTGTTTTTAGCACTACAGTAATTTGTATAATAATGCCTTCCCTCTGGTTCATCTTTGTTTTTCTATTTGGTGTTTCCATCATTACCCAACACAATTTTCTTATTTATATTCAGAATGCTTGTCACTTTTATCATTTACAGGTGCACAACACTTCCCCTTCCCAAAAAGACCCACATTATCAGCCTCCATAAGGCCCAACCTTTTGTTCAAGATAATTCCACAAAGTTTTTGGGTGTGTTCTGAATTCTTTTTCTAAATAAATTCTGTAGACTAATTTAAATCCACTGAACCCGCCATAACTTTGACTTTCAATCTTGAAAGGTGTTCATATGTGAGATGCATATGTGACACTTGTTCTAATAGGTATCCGAGTTGTCAATAAACTCCACTTAGTAATTACCGAGTCGGCAGTTAACTCCAGTGGCTCTGGATAACGATTTGTTTTCAACTCTCATCCTAGGCAGAATACCACAATTCATACCATAATGTCATGGAATTCTTTTTTTTTTTTTTTAGCCACTCCTTACATAAGTTTTTACTGACAGTGTTATCTCATATACAGTGGACCCCCGGTTTTCATAATTTATTCGTTCCAGAATGCTGTTCGTGTGCCATTACCAAACAAATTTATTCCCATAAGGAATAATGTAAATTAGACTAGTCCTTTTTGACCCCCAAAAATATACTTACAAAAGCACTTACAAAAATACACTTACATAATTGTTCGAGTTTGGAGCATAACGAACACCGGGGGTCCACTGTATATATTTTATATGCTGCATGTGCAGTGGAATCTCGGTACTCAAACTTAATTCATTCCAGAAGGGTGTTCGTGTGCCGATCTGTTGAGTACCGAACAATTTTTTCCATTAGGAATAATGTAAATTAGATTAATCCATTTCCAACTCCCAAAAATACACTTACAGACAGTGAATTTGCTGTGTATTTTCGTATGATATTTATGGTTGCATTCTCGTTTTCTTGGTCTCATTTGATAGAATGAAAGATATGTCACAGAAATAGAGATGATTTTGAATGGTTTACAGACTAAAAGTACCTTGAAATTGAGCTCAAATTTAGTGGAAATGTTCGATTTTTGCTGATGTTCAAGAGTAAGCAGATCATGTCACGCATCCAATACACATCAACTGATATTATTTAAACCATTTTTACAATAATGCAGTAGTCTGCATAACAGTAAATCTTCTATTTTTTGTGTGAATGCAAATTCAAAATGGAAAGCAAGTGTAATATCAGAGGGGCCCAAAGTGGGAGGAGCTATAGGAGAGAGAGGGAGGGGCCAGCAGAAGGAGCATTCAGTATCTGATGAGTTGTCTTGTTAGCCGGATACTAGCGGTGGCGTGAATAAAATGTTGTATAATTACGCTAATATTAGTAATAAAGGTTATCTATCACATTTATTCCAACTTGGTATCAGAAACACGATAGATAACCTAGAAGCACAATGAGAGGCGGAGGCAGTGTTTACATCAGGACAAACGCACTTAGATCATGTTTATCTTAACAAAAAACTCAAAATTAGCGTGATCTTTCCCAAATAATTTTTTCCCCGAGTCCTATGCTATGCGCAAGTTTTCCTAGATTATCTCGGAAGTAAGATATTGACCTGTTCCTTGACATGGCACTGTTAATAATGAATGGATTGAAATGATTTTCACAGCGAATATATAGCAGTGAATGTTTTACACAGGTAGCAAGATCAGACACACAGGCACAGCTTTCATATTTTGCTACAAGTTCTTTTTTTTCATCTCTGTTGTGACTCTAACCAATTTTCTTTTTGGTTGGCTGTTATCACTAATCTTCTTAGGCCACATGGTGACTTATTTATACAAATAATAGTATAAAAAAAAAAAAAAATATGCAAAGAAACATGAAATAGTTTACAGCGAAGTTCAGTGGAGTTTTGCACTGAGCGACAGCTGTGGGGAGACTGACGCACATGTTCTGGCATGTTGTGTTTGTTTGGTCGAGTGCCGAGCAAACGGTTGACTACCAAGTGATTTTTTTTACTGAAAGCTTATGGGTACCGAATTGTTCAAGTACGGGCCTGTTCGAGTACTGAGGTCCCACTGTACAGTGGACCCCCGGGTTACATTATTAATTCGTTTCAGAATGCTGTTCAAGTACCGTTACCAAACAAATTTGTTCTCATAAGGAATAATGTAAATTAGATTAGTCCTTTTAGACCCCCAAAAATACACTTACAAAAGCACTTACAAAAATACACTTACATAATTGTTCGAGTTTGGAGCAGTATGTAAACCGGGGGTCCACTGTACATATAAATAACATTCTAGTAAGTAAATTTATTCAGGTATAGTCAAATACAGTTACAAAGATTATCATACATAGCAGCATATTTGTAGAGAACCTAGGATAACCCAAAAAAGTCAGACAAAGTGACTTATTTCCATTGGGGTCTCTATTATTTCCATTAGGCAAGTGTCCTAAAGAAGGAAAGCATATTTCCTATCACTTATTCCCTAACTGTCTTTCCAGAAGTGCAGATGACTTTTAAAATAATTTATTTTTCTTTGCAGGACATACCAAGATTTTTGTGTTCGAGTCTTCAGTAACATTTATACGCTCTGGTACAACCTTAACTCGTGAGGATTTCACCGGAGGTGGGACAAATCTTACTTCAGCATTAAAAACTGTTCGTGAAGAAGTGGATAACTGTAAAGAAGAATATGTAAGGATTTTCATTGTAACAGATGGTCAACATGGTGAAGGGCCTCCATTACCTGAAACTGAAATTATTCAGATGAGTGCACCACAAGGCAAGACTGTAGATGTTTTCCTTCTTGGTATTGGATTGGGTTTTCCAGTAAATTATAGTATTGATATGCGATCATACATGCACAATGGCAATTCTAATTTACCATCTTTATTTTGGGCTAAAGAGCATTCAGAAATTGAAGAGCAGATGATGTCCATTGGAAATGAGCTCAATTCTGCACTAATAAAGCTTAACCTAAGCCTCCCTGGATATATCTTGCCAGGTTTAGACAGAACTACACTAATTCATTTTGGTGAGTGGAGTTACTTCCCAGAACCTCCTGAGGAACTCCATGAGCTAACAGTGAAGGTTGATGATGAAGAGCCAAAGATGTTATCATTAGAGATTACAAAAATGCCTGTGAGCCTGTTACTTGATCAAGTGTTTCGTCAGTGGAATTCAGTTTTGATTCAGCAACATCGTAAAAAACTGCAGGTCCCAACTGACACATTTGATCTCATGGATTCATTATTTAAATATCTAATGAATGAAATTAACTCTGAACTTGGAGATGGAAATAATGTACAGCTACGTTTGAAAAGGAAGAGAGCAAAGAGCTATGAAGTAGAGTATGCAACACTTCTGAATCATAGCAAGACAATTATTTTAATTGAAGACAAATATAGCAATGAAATAGAACTTGCTGAAACCATCCTGAAAAGCACTGTCAAAGGTAGAAAATATGGTGCAAGAACTTTAAAAATAAAAGGTCATGGACAGGATGACTATGAATCTGACTTGAAGGATTTTGCTCAGAAGTATCAAAATTTAAAGCAGAAAATCCTAGAACTGCCACAACCTACACCTGAAGACTGCTGTAGAATCACAATGTCATCTACATTACAAGATATGCAAGATCCTGATTTTTATTTAATGTTCAATGAGAATAAATTTGATCTTCTAAAATGTTTTACAATGACAGGAATTCCAGTGTATGCTCCAGTTTCTGATGCCTCCCAGATAAATCCATGGACTTTAGGCATCCAGCATATTCTTGTAACACCCTTTACAATACTCAGCCAGAGAGCTATTGAAGCATATGCTGATAGTGGTGATAGCTTAGGAGAAACAGACAAAGATGTTATACTTCAAAAAGATAATGAAAAAACTCGTTTCAATTCTATAATTCCTATTGTTCCTGCTAGTTCAGCAAGTGCCTTGAAGCCACTCATTCGTTCCAACCTGTATGCAATGATGGCTACATTTTGCATCTTGAAAAATCCTCATATTATTGACCATGATGCACATATTGCTTCTCTAGGTTGTGCTTGGGTGAAGTCTGTAGATGAATATCCCCCGAAAGAGCGCCCAGAATTTGTCTCTGATAGACTAAAAAATGTTGTTTCTACAGCTAAATTATATATGGATCGAGCAAGGATAGTTTGCTATGTGAATGCTCTAATAAATCATCCCCAGCAAGCCCTCATGACAGAAAGCACTGATGTTTTTAATGAGAAAACACTGAAGTGTGAGTCACTTGTAAAACCCATGTTCTTCATTCACCTGGAAAAGGACAAATTTACAATGCCTCAAGTTGAGAACCTTCTGAAACTAATGCTAGCAGAGTACATCGGACGTTGTCTTGCTGACTATAGAGTGTATAATGATGCTACCCCTTTTACAGATTTCTTTGTTGAAGAACTCAGTGACAGTGAGAAGAAGAAATCATTGCTTGAAAAGTACTCACAGGTAAAGTATATGACATGACAGAGTATCTGTATGTTGCTTCTTGTTCTCATCACATTGATATGTTCATTGATGTTCACATTTAACCCTTTCAGGGTCCGTCCCATAGTTCTACGGCTTTGAAGCCTGGGTCCAAGCCGTAGTTCTATGCCATAAGCTTAGCTCACTCAGATAAGTTGTGAGCAGTAAATTTGGGCTTAGTTATGAGAGAATGCATCTATGTGGTAAGTGTGCACCACATAAAACAAATCCTGCAGCATGCAGTGCATAATGAGAAAAAAACTGCAACCATATTTTTGGATTAAAACAGCAACTTTGCGGTGTTTTTTCATATGTTTTTTACAGTTGTATTCGCAGTTTCGTGTTTTCATTTGGTAGCATGGAAGATATACTACAGAAGTAGAGATGATTTTGATTGGTTTTAGTATTGAAAATGGCTTGAAACTCAGCTCAAAGTAGCGGAAATGTTAAATTTTTGCCAATGTTCAAGAGTAAACAAATGACATCACGCGTCCAATACACGTCAACTGGTGGGACTAATGTGCATTCATGAATGCTCTGATATTATTTATACAATTATTACAATATTGCATAACAGTAAATCTTCTATTTTTTGGTGTAAATAAAAATCCATTATGTGAAAAAAAAATCAAAATGAAGTTCATTTGTAAAGCCTGGAAGCATAATGAATAAACAGAGGAAATGTTGTTTTAGTGCCAGGAATGCCTGTATTGTTTATTCTGGACCCTATTTTGAAATTGGAATATTTTGAACTTTGTGTGAAATTGGCCAAATTACCAATTTCCGATCACTTTATTGGGTAGTTGAAACAGTTGACTGGGCGATTTTTATGCTCAATCGATAAAATGGAAGTAATACTAGTGAAATAGCTAAGAATTTGGTCGACTGGGATAATGTAATTGGCCTAAAATGGGAGTCAAAGTGGGCAAAATCACCGATGCGTAAATATCGCTGACTCAGCAAAATTCGTGAGTGTAATTTTGTCAATTTTCCATCAAATTTCATACTTTTTGCTTTATTACCTTCAGAAAGAGATTCCCTACCATTTCATAATAAAATAATGACAATTTTTTTTTTTAAATTCTTGGATCCTGTGGACAAGTTTCAGATCGGGGGTTTGGACCCTGAAAGGAGTAAATTGTTTCACTCCTAAATACCTTTATACTTTTCACTGTTGAAAGAAATGCCTAATTCTAAAAAAAATATAACCACATTGTTTTCTGAGGTTGGTGATAAACCTTTTTTCTACTGCCTGTAATGTTTTAAATCATCTTAAAGCATGTCTGTTGACCCTCTCACTCATGTGTTTTTATAACATATCCACTCTTGCCATCATGTACCCAAACTGACACTACAATAAGTATTTCTTCTATTGTAAAGTTGGTGTTATAATACTGAACTGTCTGCAAAATGAAAGAAAAAAGAAAACATTATTTTTTATGCAATGAGATTTTGTGACCACTGTACATTTACAAAAAATCAATTACAGGTCGGCCATCACTAATCGGGCATCATTGGGACTTGTAGTGTGCCGGATTAGTGAGTATGCCGGATTACAGAGTGGTTAGGTTAGAATACATTTAATTAACCTATCAGTAGAGACTGCTACATCTTCCTCATGTTAATCACTGCTTTCTCCTCCACTGGCTTGCTTCTGTGGAATTACAACCACTGCACAATTTCTGAGTCAGTATAATAATGAAATTTGAAATTATGCTAGCCGAAATTAGTGTCAGATTACTGATGGAACCGGATAACTGATTGCCTAATTAGTGATGGCTGACCTGTATTTAGCTGTACCATTCATGTAAGTTTATCTTTAGAATACTGTATATACAAGATGTACGTATGTGCAAATTGGGATAAAAAAAATTGGCTCTCTCACACCAAAGTAGGAGAGTTACCCAAAAAAGAAGAAACACTTTCACAATCACTCACTCCATCACCGTCTTGCCAAAGGCACACCAACATTACAACACAGATGCCCCTTCAAACTGCAATATCCCCACTCCTCCTTCAGAGTGCAGGCAATGTACTTTCCACCTGCCTATGTTAGGCAGGTCCAACTCACTCTCACCCACACCCACTCATGTACTTGTCTAACTTATTTTTAAAGCTTCGCAAGGTTTTTGCTGTTACTAAACCATTGCTTTCCTGTATCTAAATTTTTCCAACTTGAACACATTGCTGCAAATCCTGTCTTGGTTAGATATCATTACCATGTTATTTATTACAGCTTTATTTCTGTGTTCCATTTATACACCGCAGTCATTTTTTATTTTCAACAAGTCGGCCGTCTCTCATTGATGAGGCAGGGTGACCCAAAAAGAAAGAAAATCCCCAAAAAGAAAATACTTTCATCATCATTCAACACTTTCACCTCACTCATACATAATCACTGTCTTTGCAGAGGCGCTCAGATACGACAGCTGAGAATAAGTCCCTCCCATCTGTCACTATCCCAGACCCCTCTTTTAAAGTACAGGCATTGTACTTCCCATTTCCAGGACTCAAGTCCAACTAAATCAATTACAGTGGACCCTCGCTATTCGAACATTCTTCATTCCAGAATGCTGTTCAAGTGCTGTTACCAAATGAATTTACAGTGGACCCCCGAGTTTCGTAAGGTTCTTACTTCGTAAACATCGTGTTTCGTAAGCTTTTTACGACTTTGAGAATCGTAAAACCGCTCGTGTTTCGTAACGTATTAGACCTGTCCGCCTGCGCGGGACGCATTACGCCGCCAGTGAAGCGTTGTTTACCATTGAGAGAACATTACCTAGCGCGCTCTTTCAAACATTCACACTACATTTGGTGTTTTTTTTGGTTGTTTTAGTGATTGTCACTGTGAAATAAGTCACCATGGGTCCAAAGAAGCTTCCTAGTGGCACCCCTGTGGTAGCATTCATGCAGGGAGTTTAGCATTCATGCAGGGAGTGTAGCAGCCATGCAGGGAGTTTAGCATTGCATGCAGGGGTAGCATTCATGCAGGGTGTGCTATGCAGGGAGTTTAGCATTCATGCAGGGAGTTTAGCATTCATGCAGGGAGTGTAGCATTCATGCAGGGAGTTTAGCATTCATGCAGGGAGTTTAGCATTCATGCAGGGAGTGTAGCATTCATGCAGGGAGTGTAGCATTCATGCAGGGAGTTTAGCATTCATGCAGGGAGTGTAGCATTCATGCAGGGAGTGTAGCATTCATGCAGGGAGTGTAGCATTCATGCAGGGAGTGTAGCAGCCATGCAGGGAGTTTAGCAGGCATGCAGGGAGTTTAGCATTGATGCAGGGAGTTTAGCAGGCATGCAGGGAGTGTAGCTTTCATGCAGGGAGTTTAGCATTCATGCAGGGAGTTTAGCATTCATGCAGGGAGTTTAGCATTCATGCAGGGAGTGTAGCATTCATGCAGGGAGTGTAGCATTCATGCAGGGAGTTTAGCATTCATGCAGGAGTTTAGCATTCCTGCCAGGGAGTTTAGCATTCATGCAGGGAGTTTAGCATTCATGCATGGAGTTTAGCATTCATGCAGGGAGTTTAGCATTCATGCAGGGAGTTTAGCAGGCATGCAGGGAGTGTAGCAGGCATGCAGGGAGTGGGGATTTCCCTTCGTAGAGGCTGAAGAATTCCTCCCCCAACAAGTGTTTAATTGTGATGAAACAGGCCTGTTTTGGAAGAAAATGCCCAAGAGGACCTTCATTACTCATTACTCTATCTTCCAGATGCCTGCAACTCTTCAATAAAGGTAAGTAAATGTATATACATATATATTGTTTTTAATTATTTTATATGTGAATATTTTTTTGTGGAACGGATTAATTGTATTTACATTATTTCTTATGGGAAATAATGGTTTGAATTTCGAAAACTTCGTGTTAAGTACTAGCTCCTGGAACGGATTAATTACGATACTCGGGGGTCCACTGTATTCCCATAAGGAATGATGTAAATTAGATTAGTCCATTTCAGACCCCCAAAAATACACTTCTATAAGCACTTACATTAATAAACTTACATAACAGGGTGAGTTTTGGAGTGTTCGAATAGCGAGGGTCCACTGTAACTTGTTTCCCTGAATCGTTTCACAAAATATTACCCTGCTCACACTCCAACAGCTCGTCAGGTCCCAAAAGCCCATTTGTCTCCATTCATTCCTATCTAACACGCTTACACATACTGGAAGTCCAAGCCCCTCACCCACAAAACCTCCTTTACCCTCCCTCCAACCTTTTCGAGGACGACCCCTACCCTGCCTTCCTTCCCCTACAGATTTATACGCTCTCCAAGTCATTCTACTTTGATCCATTCTCTCTAAATGACTAAACCACCTCAACAACCCCTCTTCAGCCCTCTGACAAATACTTTTAGTAACTCCACACCTCCTAATTTCCACACTCTGAATTTTCTGCATAATATTTACACCACACATTGCCCTTAGACAGGACATCTCCACTGCCTCCAGCCGCCTCCTCGCTGCAGCATTTGCAACCCATGGTTCACACCCATATAAGAGTGTTGGTACAACTATACTTTCGTACATTTCCTTCTTTGCCTCCATGGATAACGTTTTTTGTCTCCACAGATACCTCAACGCACCACTCACCTATTTTCTTTCATCAATTCTATGGTTAATCTCATCCTTCATAAACCCATCCACTGACAAGTCAACTCCCAAATATCTGAAAACATTCACTTCTTCCATAATCCCTCTCTCCAATGTGATATCCAATTTTTCTTTATTTAAATCGTTTGATACCCTCATCACCTTACTCTTATCTATGTTCACTTTCAACTTTCTACCTTTACACACCCTCCCAAACTCGTCCACTAACCTTTGCAACTTTTCTTTAGAATCTCCCATAAGCACAGTATCATCAGCAAAAAGTAACTGTGTCAACTCCCATTTTGCTTTTAATTCCCCATAATTTAATCCCACCCCTCTCCCCAACACCTTAGAATTTACTTCTTTTACAACCCCATCTGTAAATATATTAAACAACCATGGTGACATTACACATCCCTGTCTAAGACCTATGTACTTTTACCGGGAAGTAATCTCCCTTTTCCTACACACCCTAACCTTAGCCTCACTATCCTCATATAAACTACAATATTTAGTAACTTACTACCTATTCCATACACTTGCAACATTTGCCACATTGCTCCCTTATCCACTCTTATCATATGCCTTTTCTAAATCCATAAATGCAATGAAAACTACTCTACCTTTATCTAAATACTGTTCACATATATGCTTCAATGTAAACACTTGATCTACACATCCCCTACCCACTCTGAAGCCTCCTTGCTCATCTGCAATCCTACTCTCTGTTTTACCTCTAATTCTTTCAATAATAACCCTACCGTATACTTTACCTTGTATACTCAGTAAACTTATTCCCCTATAATTCTTACAATCTCTTTTATCCCCCTTCCCTTTATATAAAGGAACTACAGTGGTCCCTCGGTTTTCGTGCATCTCCAAACTCGAACATTTATGTAAGTGTATTTTCGTAAGTGCTGTTGCAAGTGTATTTTTGGGGGTCTGAAATAGACTAACCTATGTGACATTATTTCTTAAGGAAGTAAATTCGTTCGGTAATGGCACTTGAGCAGCATTCTGGAACAAATTTTCGGCGAAAACCAAGGGACCACTGTATACAGGAAAAGGGGTTACTAGCCCATTGTTCCCGGCATTTTAGTTGACTTTTACAACACACAGTCATATTCTTCCTAATTCTACGTTTTTCCAGAGTGCAGATTCAGTGCCCTCAGTCTGTTCTCTTAGGATAGATTTCTGACACATGGGAATAGCTTTGTCATCCTACCCTGTATGTTTTCCAGCAATGCATTTATGTCCACTGTGTAATACGATGATCAGAACTGCTCAGCATAATCTAAATGAGGTCATGACATGCCTAGGATATATAAAGTTGAAGTATAACCTGAGAACTCCTTTATACGTATTTATACTTCGTGATATGAAGCCAATTTTTTTTTCCGAACACTTACTCACAGTTGTCTTGGCTTTAGATTACATTATTCAGTTTATAAACACCATTGTTATTCTCTTTCCCAGGCTTAGAACCTTACATTTGTCTACATTAAACTGTGTCTGCCACTTCTCCGACCACTGCAGCAGCCTATTTAGATCTTTGTATAGCGCTCTAGTGTCCTCCTCAGAATGAATTTGACAGCCTATTTTAGTGTCATTGGCAAACTTGCCTATGTCACTATTTATTCCCTCATCTTTGTCATTTATGTATATTGTGAACAATAAGGGGTCCAACACTGCTTCCTCCCTATTTGTGCAAAAACTGTTGCCTATCTTGTTCACCGTGCCTCGATCCAGGAAAAAAATTCCCCTCCTACTCCATGTGCCTCTATTTACTTCAATGATCTCCAATGTGGAACTATCAAAGACCTTACTGAAGTCCATAAGAATATAAGAAAGAAGGAACACTGCAGCAGGCCTACTGGCCCATGCGAGGCAGGTCCAATTATCCCACCGACTTAAGCCAATACCTTGACCTGGTCAGGTCAGTCACATTCACTTAAGGGAGGAGCAGGGCATCTGACCTAGTAGCACAAGCTAGTCAGGTCCAATTCACACCCACTCATGTATTTATCCAACCTATTTTTAAAACTACACAACGTCTTAGCTTCTATGACGGTACTCAGGAGTTTGTTCCATTCATCCACAACTCTATTACCAAACCAGTGCTTTCCTATATCCTTCCTGAATCTGAATTTGTCCAATTTAAAACCATTGCTGCGAGTCCTGTCAATACTAGATATTTTTAGCACGCTATTTACATCCCCTTTATTAATTCCTGTTTTCCATTTATATACCTCAATCATATCCCCCCTAATTCTATGCCTTTCTAGAGAGTGCAGATTCAGGGCCCTTAGTCTATCCTCATAGGGAAGATTTCTGATACATGGGATCAACTTTGTCATCCTCCTTTGTACGTTTTCCAGTGCATTTATATCCATTCTGTAATACGGTGACCAAAACTGTGTAGCATAATCTAAAGGAGGCCTAACCAAAGATATATAGAGTTGAAGAACAACCTGAGGAATTCTATTATTTATACTTCTTGATATGAACCCAAGGATTCTGTTAGCTCTATTGTGAACACTTATGCACTGTTGTTTTGGTTTCAGATTACTGCTAACCAGAACTCCCAAATCCTTTTCGCAATCTGTAATATTAAGATCTACATTATTTAGTTTATATGTGGCATGGTTATTTTCCTGTCCAACATTTAGAACTTTGCATTTGTCTATATTAAACTGCATCTGCCACTTCTCCGACCACTGCATCAGTCTATTCAAATCCTCCTGGAGTGCTCTAATGTCCTCATTTGAATGAATTGGACGGCCTATTTTGGTGTCATCAGCAAATTTGCTTATGTCGCTATTTATTCCATCATCTATGTTGTTTATGTAAATTGTGAACAACAAGGGGCCCAACACTGACCCCTGTGGAACACCGCTTGTGATGTGCCCCCATTCTGATTTCTCCCCATTTATGCAAACACTCTGCTGCCTATTTGTCAACCATGCCTCTACCCAGGAAAATATTTCTCCTTTTATTTCGTGTGCCTTAAGTTTTCTCAACAGCCTCTGATGTGGAACTCTGTCGAAATCCTTACTGAAGTCCATTACACAATATCATATTCAATACCATGATCTACCTCCTCAAATACCTTAGTGAAGAAAGTTAGTAAATTTGTAAGACAGGAACGCCCCTTTGTAAAACCGTGCTGAGATTCATTAATCAATTTATGCCTTTCAAGATGGCTACGAATGCTTCGGCAATTATTGATTCCATGAATTTACCAACTATGGAGGTAAGGCTTATTGGTCTATAGTTCGAAGCTAAGGACCTGTCACCTGCCTTGTAAATAGGTATTACATTTGCCATTTTCCACTTGTCTGGCACTATGCCAGATTGTAGTGATATATTGAAAAGATTAGCCAAAGGTATGCTAAGTTCCTCTTTACATTCCTTTAAAACCCTTGCAAACAGTTCATCAGGGCCTAGGGATTTGTTAGGTTTTAATTTCTCTATTCGTCTGAGGACCATGTCACTAGTTACACTAATAGTACATAGTTTATCGTCCTGTTCTACATAATTTATTATTTCTGGAATTTCCTAGTATCTTCCTGAGTAAAAACTGAGAGGAAGTAGGCATTGAAAATTTCACACATATCCTTATCACTGTCAGTGATCTGACCTGAGTTACTCTTAAGTGGGCCTATCTTGTCCCTAATCTTACTTCTGTATACTTGAAAGAACCCTTTTGGGTTAGTCTTCGAATCCCTTGCGACTTTAGCCTCATAATCCCTTTTTGCTTTTCTTATTCCTTGTTTTATTTCTCTCTTTAATTAAATATATTGATTTCTTAACTGCTCTTCCCCTCTTTTGATACACCTATATATGCCTTTTTTTTGACCAGTGAGATGTTTTAATCTATTGTTTATCCATTTGGGATCATTTTTGTTAGATCTAATTTCCCTACTCGGAACAAAAGTTGTCTGGGCAGCTAGAACTATGTTCTGAAATACTTCATATTGGCAACCAGCCCTACCTAACTGACCTATAGTAAGGTCATCCCAATTAAGCCCACCCAGGTAATTTCTGAGCCCTATGAAGTCGGCCAAGCGAAAGTCTGGAACAGAGACTTGATTGCAGTTATCTGGGTAATTCCATGATATATATTGAAACTAAGTGATTTGTGATCGCTTTCCCCAAGCTCATCATTAACCTCAAGATTATTAACTAGTGATTCTTTGTTGGCAAGAACCAAGTCAAGCAGGTTGTTTCCTCTAGTTGGTTCTGTCACAAACTGTTTTAAAAAGCAGTCCTGAACCGTATCAAGAAAGTCACTAGACTCAAGATTTCCTATCACATTGTTCCACTCAATTTGTCTAAAGTTAAAATCTCCCATTAACACAACATTTTCATATCTAGACGCCTTGTGAATTTCGTCCCATAGAAGTTTACTGCACTCCCTATCAAGATTTGGGGGGGCCTGTAAATCACACCCAAGATTAGTTTTTCACGGCCCTTGAGAAGCTGTAACCAAACAGATTCAGTGGCTGATGCTTCTAATTTTATATCTTGTCTAACACAACAGTTTAAATTGTCTCTTGACATTCATCGCTACTCCACCACCCTTCCTGTTGACCCTATCAGTGTGGAATAATTTATAGCCTTGTACGTATGTGACATTCAGTAGTCATATCTCTTATCTTTCAGATTGAGTCAGGTCTCTGTTATAGCAATAATATCTATGTTTACGTTATCCATGGAGGCAAAGAAGGGAATGTACAAAAGTACATGTATAGTGGTACCAACACTCTTACATGGGTGTCAAGCATGGGATGCTGCAGCGAGGAGGCGGCTGGAGGCAGTGGAGATGTCCTGTCTAAGGGCAATGTGTGATGTAAATATTATGCAGAAAATTCGGAGTGTGGAAATTAGGAGGAGGTGTGGAGTTACTAAAGTATTTGTCAGAGGGCTGAAGAGGGGTTGTTAAGGTGGTTTGGTCATTTAGAGAGAATGGATCAAAGTAGAATGACTTGGAGAGCGATAAATCTGTAGGGGAAGGAAGGCGGGGTAGGGGTCGTCCTCGAAAAGGTTGGCGGGAGGGGGTAAAGGAGGTTTTGTGGGCGAGGGGCTTGGATTTCCAGCAAGCATGTGTGAGCGTGTTAGATAGGAGTGAATGGAGACGAATGGTTTTTGGGACCTTGACGAGCTGTTGGAGTGTGAGCAGGGTAATATTTTGTGAAGGAATTCAGGGAAACCAGTTAATTGATTTAGGTGGACTTGAGTCCTGGAAATGAGAAGTACAATGCCTGTACTTTAAAGGAGGGGTTTGGGATATTGGCAGTTTGGAGGGACTTCTAAACTGTCGTATCTGAGCTCCTCTGCAAAGACAGTGATTATGTATGAGTGAGGTGAAAGTGTTGAATGATGATGAAAGTATTTTCTTTTTGGGGATTTTCTTTCTTTTTGGGTCACCCTGCCTCGGTGGGAGACGGCTGACTTGTTGAAAAAAAGAAAAAAAGATCTATGTTTCCTGCACTTGCAATTAATCTTAGCTTATCTATCTTATTTCTTACACTCCTGCTATTAGTATAGTAAACCTTAAGGGAGCTAGTCTCTTGCTGCCCTCTGCTGTCTCTCTTTGTTTGCTGACCTGATCATAGTCTATTTATAACTTTATGATGAATGTCTTTTATACATTTACTGTTTTCAGCTCTAGCGTTGCAAACTGACTGTTTCCCACACACACCCATACCTCTATCTTCTATCAGTTTAAAATCCTAGACATGTCAGCAATGGCCCTCTCGATCGAGTTGGCAAGTACTACCACCCCTGCCCCAGAGATATGTACCCCATTCCTTGCATATGTATCAGGTTTGCCATAAAAGTTGTCCCAGTTGTTAATGAATGGGATTGCAAGTTCCTTGCAGTATCTGTCTAGCCAGCAATTTACACCAATTGCCCTAGACAACCATTCATTTCCCACTTCCCTTCTAGGCAAGATGCTAAATATGATTGGGACCCCTTCCTTAGACTTAATTAGATCTATAGCTGACCTGTACTTATCTAGCAGCTCTTCTCTCCTACCCTTCCCAATATCATTTCCACCAGCACTGAGACAGATAATGGGCTTTTTCCCATTACCTGACATGATATTATCCAACCTGTTGACTATGTCACCAACACCAGCTCCAGGGAAGCACACCCTCTCTCTCACCTTCTTATTCCTATTACAGAAAGCACGGTCCATATATCTTACCTGAGAGTCACCAACCACAAGAATATGCTTAACTCTATTAGCAGGGGAAGTAGTACCTTTACCTTCACTGATCACTGAAGTACACTCATCCTGAAGAACAGAGAAGCGATTTCCTACCTTCAAATCTTCTCTCTTAACTTTCCTTATTTTGATGCTCCTCCCATTACTGGGAACCACTCGCCACTTGTAGCAGGTGCTGGACTGCACCTCACTCCTTGTAGCCTTTTCTTCCCCCCCCTTCATCCTCCTCGCAGCGAGTGACAGACTGCACCTCACTGCTGGTATCTCCATTCCCCTCCACCACTCCAGCTACCTCACTCTCACTCCCAAACCCATCGAGGTGAACCTAGTTGAGTATCACATTTGCCATTTTCCACTTATCAGGCAAATACCAGTTTGTAATGATATGCTGTAAAGACTAGCTAATGGTTTAACAAGTTCCTCCTTACATTCCTTTATAATCCCTGGTTTTAATCTGTTTGTCTGAGACCTAAGTCACTAGTGACTTTGATTATGCATAACTTATTTTTGTCCTGACCTATATAGTAATTTTTTGTTTTTGGAATTTTGCTAGCATCTTCCTGCATAAAAACAGGAAATAAGTGTTGAAGTTTATGCACATTTCTTTGTCACTGACAGTGAGCTGACCTGAGCAACTTTTAAATGGGCCTGTCTTTCTACTATTATTCTTATATACCAGAAAGAAACCTTTTGGTTTAGTTTTTAACCCTTTCACTGTCGAGACCCCTGCTCACAAACTAGCTCTGTGTCGAAAATTTAAAAAAAAAAAATATTTTTTCTTATAAATGATAGAGAGGCTTTTCCCTATGGTAATGACACCAAAAGTACGAAATTTGATGGAAAACTTATGGAATTACGCTCTCGCGAAATTAGCGGCAGCCATGACACTTACGCATCGGCGATTTTGCCCACTTTGAGCCCTATTTTCGACAAATTCCAATGTGTCAGTCTCCTAAAATTATAGCTTTTTCTGCAGATCTCCATTTCGTCTATCGATTGCGTACATGAAACCGCCTATTTACCAATTTCATCTACCCAAAATAGTGGTCAGAAAATGGAAATTTTCCAATTTCACACAAATTTCAAACGATGCCAATTTAAAAATAGGGTCCAGAGTAAACAAGGCAGACATTCCTGGCACTAAAATAACATGTTCTCTGTTCATTAGTCACGTCTCCAGGCCCCTGTTCCTTTACTTTTGCTTTTCATTTTGAATTTTTATTCTCACAAAAATAGAAGATTTACTGTTATGTATATAACTGCATCATTGTAAAAATGGTATAAATAATATCAGAGCACTTGTGCATGAATATAAGACTCGCCAGTGTATGTGTATTGGAGGCATGGTGTGATTTGTTTACTCTTGAACATCGTCAAAAATCGAACATTTTCACTACTTTGAGCTCAATTTCAAGGTACTTGTCATTGTCATACCAATCAAAATCATCTCTATGTCTGTAATATATCTTCCATTCTATCGAATGAGACCAAGAAAACGAGAATACATCAATAAAAACTATACGAAAATCGACTGCAAAGTCGCTGTTTTAATCGAAAAAAACGGTCAGAGTTTTTTCACTCCTTATGCAGTGTGTACTGCAGGATTTTTTTATACTCGCACACTGACCACACCGACCCATTCTTTCATATGTATGCCTACCAGACGTTTTCTGCTTAAATTGAGGCCGCTAGAATTTGGGCGTACTAGTACGGCACCAACCCCTGCTCGTAAAACGTACTAGTACGGCACCGACCCCCAAAGGGTTAATTTCCTCCTTTTACATACCCTCCCAAATTCGTCCACTAACCTTTGCAACTTCTCTTTCTGAATCTCCCAAAAGCACCATGTCATCGGCAAAAAGGAACTGTGACAACTCCCACTATTAGACTCTTTATCTCTTAATCCAACACCTTTCCCCAACACCTTAGCACTCACTTCTTTTACAACCCCCATCTATAACTATGTATATCAAACATCCATGGTGACATCACACATCCCAGCCTAAGGCCTACTTTTATTGGAAAATAATTTCCCTCCTGCACAACCTAATCTGAGTCTGACTATCCTCATAAAAACTCTTAAGTGCTTTAAGAAACCTCCCTGATGACCAGTTATATTTGTGTGTTCAACAGCACCTTAATAATAAATGAGCATTTTAGGAAGACACCACTTTATTACAAAAATTATTTCATGCCAAATCTAGAAAACCTACATAACCAATTGTTGTAGTGTCAAAGTAGAAGAATTATCGCATTGACCTTAAAATCCTTCCACTTACTGGATGCTGAAGCTCCTGATCCTAGTAAGAAGTCTCCAGTTATTTTCCAGTTTTTACAAAAGTGAAATAAAACAATAGCCATTTTATTAGTATTGCTTATTAAATGATGATACAGTATTGAAATTTCTTCTGTTATCTATACAGTATGCAGTACTTATGGTATATCATCTGTTCCTTTCCCTCTGCTTAACCCTTTGACTGTCGCAACCCCTAATCCTGAGGTGTCTCTCCTGTTGTCGCAAAATTTTCGAAAAAAAACAATTTTTCTTAGGAAATGATAGAGAATCTTTTAATGATGGTAATGACACCAAAAGTATGAAATTTGATGGAAAACTTACGGAATTACGCTCTCGCGAAGATAGTGATCTCAGCGATATATATGCATTGGCAATTTCGCCGACTTTGAGCCCTATTTTCGGCCAATTCCATTGTTCCAGTCGACCAAACTCTTAGCTATTTCTTTAGAACTCCATTTGTTCTATCGATTGAGTACAAGGAACCACCAATTTACCGATTTCAACTACCCAATAAAGTAGTCAGAAATTGGCAATTTGGCCAATTTCATGCAAAATAAAAAAGTTGTCAATTTCAAAATAAGGTCCAGAATAAACAATGCAGACATTCCTGGCACTAAAATAAGATGTTATATGTTCATTAGTAATGTCTTTAGGCCCCTCTTATATTACTCTTGCTTTCTATTTTGATTTTTTATTCACACAAAAAATAGAATATTTACTGTTATGCAGATTATTGCATTATTGTAAAAAATGATATAAATAATATCAGTGCACTTGTGAAAGAATATTAGACTCACCAGTTGATGTGTATTGGACGCGTGGTGTGATTTTTTTACTCTTGAACATTGGCAAAAATCGAACATTATCCTTAATTTGAGCTCAATTTCAAGGTCGTTTTCATCATGAAACTAATCAAAATCATCTCTATTTCTGTAGTATGTTTTCCATTCTATCAAATGAGACCACGAAAAAGAGAATACAACCATAAATACTATACAAAAATATACCTCAAAGTCGGCGTTTTAATCCAAAAACACGGTCAGAGTTTTTTTTTTTTCTCATTATGCACTGCTTGCTGCAGGATTTTTTTTATACAGTGCACACTGACCACACAGACCTATTCTCTCATATGTGGGTCTACCAGCTTTCTCCCGCTTGATTTGAAGCCGCTAGAATTTTTTAGTATACACATACGTATTCGTCCGAAACAGTGGCTCGTAAGACGTATATATATGACCAAAACAGTCAAAGGGTTAAACACTTGTATTAATTTTCATGGATGGCTTGATAGTTATCATACACAGAAATTACATTAAATGAATGTGTTTTGCTCATCACTTGTGTATGAGATTTTTTTTCTTTCGTAATATTGCTTTATCACTAAATTTACTAAATTGTTGTATATATATAAAACATTTCTGTGACAATAAGTTGTGCAGTTTTTATGTGAAAAATGTTTGTGAATTCTTGCATAGTTTAATGTAAGGAATGTTGAAAACTTTATCATCAATGATTTTTCCTTGAAAATCATGTCAACACCTATAGTATTTCCATAATTTAAGGCATGAACAGTCTTATTGACTCTTTATTCTAGTAGATACAGGTAACAACAATAAAAATAACACTATTACTATCTGTATTTTGTTTTATTTCATTTCAGAGTGTAATGGATGACTTCCAGTTGATTCATGGTAACCTCACAGAAAATTTTTTCTCTCTTGATGACTTACGATGCGTCATCAAGCAGCACGCTATTACCCAGGCTGCTACTTTAGCCATCAAGTTAATGGAAGACATAACTATACAAGTTAACATGAAAAAGGTGGGAAAGTAAATCTTAATAGCCTTATTGTAAATGAATAGTTTTAAGCATATTTATGATGTTAAATATGCAGGAGCAAGAACACTCACTAACCAGGGTTCACTGTAATTCTGGTATCTTGTATCTTATTTTTCTCAAGGTTTGTCAACCCTCCCAGGTAAAGTTTCCAACGATCAGGTCTCTGTTCCATGCTGTTCCTGATATCCCTCAGTGACCTGGCAAGGGCTACTGATAATGAAATTTTTATGGATTTTCTCAAGATTTTTCTTAATGGTTATGATACCTACATTAAATACAATTGACTGTTGGTTAACAAGGTACAGTGGACCCCCGAGTTTCGTAAACCCCGGAAATCGTACATTTATGTAAGTATAATATTGTAAGTGCTTGTGGAAAAGTATTTTTGGGGGTCTGAAATAGACTAACCTACGTGACATTTTTTCTTAAGGGGGTAAATTCATTCGGTAACGGCACTTGAGCAGACTTCAGGAGTAAAGTTTTTACGAAACTCGGGGGTACACTGTAGTTATGTTCCTAAAAACTCCTTGTAATAAAAATCAATAGATTATCTGGCACATCTTTAAGTCCAGACAAAATTTTGAGTCTGCTTTTTTGCTAAAATAGTTTACCTAGAGGCCACAGATGGAGTTGTATGTAGTGCATGCTCGCTTACAATATTTACACTGCAGTTGTTAGTGGTGATCCCTTGATTATCTGTGATTCTTAGCATATTTTGCTAACAGATTAACCCTAGCTGTGGCTAGTGATTAGCTCTACAGTTCCAGTAAAATTCTAAAATTTACTGTACATACATTCTTTGCATGTACAGTAATAAATAAGCCTGTTTCATTTATGCTAATGTTTAATTTAAGTTTCTAGTTGACCATGATAGGTCAGAGGTGTATCGTTGAATTATGATTATATAACCTCTGTTGGTCCAGCAAAATTGATATACTGGCAGAGCCTAGAAATCTAGGGTGCCAGAAAGTTGGTGTTGTAACTGTACAGTGGACCCTTTGTTTTCATTATCCTCTGATTTTGTGATTTTTGGTTATTGCCGACTTTTTTTTCATCAAAATATTGTCTTTTCGTTAATTCCCTCTGGTTTCGTTGGTCGTACGGAACACGTCCGAGTGTCCGCACGCACACAAAGCCTTCTGAGTCAGTGTGGCATTGTTTCTCGGCGAGTGAACATTACCCTGTGAGGTCATATGAAACATTTCGTAATAATCCATTTTTTTTGCGCTTATTTATTGTGACTCCTAAATAAGCCACTATGGGCCCAAAAAAGCTCCTAGTGCCAGCCCTATGGTAAAGAAGGTGAGAAACACTATAGATTTCAAGAAAGAACTCGTAGCAAAGTACCAAAGTGGAGGAGGAAGAGAGAGGGGAGAATGTGCCTTCTTCAGTGATTCTACGATATGTACGATACTAAAGCAGCAGGAGTTGATAAAGGCTATAGCGCCAGCCAGCGATAAAGTGTAGCATTAACAGTGTAGCAAGTAAGTTAAGTGATTAAGCAATAGAAAAAGGACGACACGAAACTAACTCCAATGTTGTTGGAGGTATATAGGGCCACTGACAATATATGCTGCCCTCTGCCAGCATCTCCTCCAAAGTAAGTGTAAATATTTCTTATTTATAAATTAAAGTGTAAATATTTCTTATTTATAGTGTAAATATTTCTTATTTATAGTGTAAATATTTCTTATTTATAGTGTAAATATTTCTTATTTATAGTGTAAATATTTCTTATTTATAAATTAAAGTGTAAATATTTCTTATTTATAAATTACGTACATTGCTTCAGTGTGACTAGTGGCCACCACCACTATAAGGCTTATGCTGTCAGTGGCCCTGATAAACCCAACAACAACAACACCTCCACCACCACTCGTCACATACGTAATGACATACAGTGGACCCCCGCTATTCGAACGGCTCGGCAATAGAACATATCGTTATTAGAACAAGAAAATCGATATCGCCATGCAAACAAAATATCACGATTCGAACAAGTGCGTCCATCACCTGTCCGCCCAGGCGCTTGGAGAGCCAGTCCCGCGTTGTTTACACTCGAGAGAACATTACCCTGCATGCTCATCCAGACATTTCACACTTAATTATAATTGTTTGGAGTTTGTTCATTAAGTGTGAGGCAGTGGTGGTAGAGGCAGTGGTTGAGGCAGTGGTGGTAGAGGCCGTGGTGAGAGGCATTTGTGGTAGAGGCAGTGGTTGAGGCAGTGGTGGTAGAGACAGTGGTGAGAGGCAGTGGTGGTAGAGGCAGTGGTGGTAGAGGCAGTGGTGAGAGGCAGTGGTGGTAGAGGCAGTGGAGAGAGGCAGTGGTGAGAGGCAGTGGTGGTAGAGGCAGTGGTGGTAGAGGCAGTGGTGGTTGAGGCAGTGGTGGTAGAGGCAGTGGTGGTAGAGGCAGTAGTGGTAGAGGCAGTAGTGGTAGAGGCAGTAGTAGTAGAGGCAGTGGAGAGAGGCAGTGGTGGTTGAGGCAGTGGTGGTTGAGGCAGTGGTGGTAGAGGCAGTGGTGGTAGAGGCAATGGTGGTAGAGGCAGTGGTGGTAAAGGCAGTGGTAGTAGAGGCAGTGGTGGTAGCGGCAGTGGTGAGTAAACAAGATTAAATGAAGGTTCGGAGTTTTGTAAACAAACCAGTTGTTGTTGCTGTTACCAGCCTGACACGTATGATTTCTGTTCATTCCTTGAAGCTGACTGGAAGTGATCTAATGCAGATAGCATTACAAACTTCGTTTTCTCTTATAATAACACGTCTGAAGGAGGAAAGAATGGGAAGATGTTTTCACAGCTGTAGCGAGAATGCCCGCCACCACCATCCTTCCCAGCCACCACATTCGTAATGACATACATATTTTATTCATTCTAGAGTGTATATCAGGTTTTTATGTTATTTATATTGTTTAATATGTCATATTAGATGAATTGTGATAGATAAATAAGCTGTTGAGTTGATAATAGCTTCACAGTGAAGTACTATTTTGTCATGCCTCCTGACAGCAGGAACGGATTAATTGTATTTCCATTATTTCTTATGGAATAAATTAAATCGCCACTCGAACATTTCGCGTTGAGAACTAGCTCCTGGAACGGATTAAGTTCGAATAGCGGGGGTCCACTGTATTTTATTCATTCTAGAGTATATATCATGTTTCTATGTTATTAATATTGTTTATTATGTCATATTAGATGAATTGTGATAGATTAAAAAGCTGTAGGGTTGATATTGAAGCATTTTGTCATGTCTCCAAACAATAAACTCGTCTCCCACAGGAACGGATTAATTGGATTTACATTATTTCTTATGGGAAATATTTTTTCGGTTTTCGTCATTTTCAGGTTTCTTTAGACTATCTGGAATGGATTAATCACGAAAACTAAGAATCCACTGTATTTAAGAACTTCAATGGGTGGTAAATTTGAAGATGTTCATTCCCTAGATGATCTTTTTATCATCTTTATCTGTCAACCAGTGAGCTCTTTTTATTTCAATAAGTCAGGCTAAGGTTGCTGAGTATTTTTGCATTTATACAACAGATATTTTTCATTAGTTTATTTTGTTTTCAGGTAGAAAAACTGAAGAATTTAGGGAGCTGTGGTGATATCAGATTTACATCATTCCAGACATGGGCACAAGAAATGGGAATTTCTGATTACGAAATTGAGAGAGCTACTAACCTATCTCAGGTATTAAGTTGTATGCCTTCAGTATTTGTTGTATGTGTAATTTGTGATATACAGTTATTGTAGCCAGTCTGGTCTGCAAAACTAAAAAATTTATTTGTGTCCAATACAGTCATCCCTTGGTTTTCGATTGTCCCAGTTTTCGCCGATTTTGGTTTTCGCCGACTTTTTTCGGGGAAAATTTGTCTCAGTTTTCGCCGATTGTTTTAGTTTTCACTGACCGTATGGGACCTGTCCACCAGTGCTGCGCACATACAAAGGCCATAGGCCCGCCTCCCACGCACATTGTCACGCAGTATAGCATTGTTTATGCTTGAGTGAACATCACCCCAGGAGTTCATACAAAACATTTATTAACAATTCATTCTTTTTGGCCCTTGATTATTGTGTGTGACTACTAAATAAGTTACCATGGGCCCAAAGAAAGCTCCTAGTGCTAGTTCTTGGGTAAAGAAAGTGAGGAACACCGTAGAAATGAAGAAAGAAATAATAGAAAAATATGATAGTGAAAGTCAGAAACACGATGGAGTTTAAGAGTGTAGCAGGCATGCAGGGAGTGTAGCATGCATGCAGGGAGTGTAGCAGGTATGCAGGAGTGTAGCATGTATGCAGAGAGTGTAGCATGTATGCAGGAGTGAGCATGTATGCAGGAGTGTAGCATGTATGCAGGGAGTGTAACAGGTATGCAGGGAGTGTAGCAGGTATGCAGGGAGTGTAGCATGTATGTAGGGAGTGTAGCATGTATGCAGCGAGTGTAGCATGAATGCAGGGAGTGTAGCATGAATGCAGGGATTGTAGCATGTATGCAAGGAGTGTAGCAGGTATGCAGGGAGTGTAACATGTATGCAGGGAGTGTAGCATGTATGCAGGGAGTGTAGCAGGTATGCAGGGAGTGTAACATGTATGCAGGAAGTGTAGCATGTATGCAGGGAGTGTAACAGGTATGCAGGAAGTGTAGCAGGTATGCAGGGAGTGTAGCATGTATGCAGGAGTGTAGCATGTATGCAGGGAGTGTAGCAGGTATGCATGGAGTGTAACATGTATGAGGGAGTGTAGCATGTATGCAGGGAGTGTAACAGGTATGCAGGGAGTGTAGCAGGTATGCAGGGAGTGTTGCATGTATGTAGGGAGTGTAGCATGTATGCAGGGAGTGTAGCAGGCATGCAGGGAGTGTAGCAGGTATGCAGGGAGTGTAGCATGTATGCAGAGTGTAGCATGTATGCAGGGAGTGTAGCATGTATGCAGGGAGTGTAGCATGTATGCAGGGAGTGTAGCATGTATGCAGGGAGTGTAGCATGTATGCAGGGAGTGTAGCAGGTATGCAGGGAGTGTAGCATGAATGCAGGGATTGTAGCATGTATGCAGGGAGTGTAGCAGGTATGCAGGGAGTGTAACATGTATGCAGGGAGTGTAGCATGTATGCAGGGAGTGTAACAGGTATGCAGGGAGTGCAACATGTATGCAAGAAGTGTAGCGTGTATGCAGGGAGTGTAACAGGTATGCAGGGAGTGTAGCAGGTATGCAGGGAGTGTAGCATGTATGCAGGGAGTGTAGCAGGTATGCAGGGAGTGTAGCATGAATGCAGGGATTGTAGCATGTATGCAGGGAGTGTAGCAGGTATGCAGGGAGTGTAACATGTATGCAGGGAGTGTAGCATGTATGCAGGGAGTGTAACAGGTTTGCAGGGAGTGTAACATGTATGCAGGAAGTGTAGCAGGTATGCAGGGAGTGTAGCATGTATGCAGGGAGTGTAGCAGGTATGCATGGAGTGGAACATGTATGCAGGGAGTGTAGCATGTATGCAGGGAGTGTAGCAGGTATGCAGGGAGTGTAGCATGTATGCAGAGAGTGTAGCAGGCAGGGAGGGAGTGTAGCAGGCAGGGAGGGAGTGTAGCAGGCATGCAGGGAAGTGACCCGGATAAGGACTTGGTACCTAAATTCCTTATGGAAGGGATTCCCTTCCAAAAATAGGGTCTCTTCCCTCTCCCTCCTCCCTCTCTTCCATCCAGCAACATCAGTCTTCAATAAAGGTAAGTGCCACATAGAGTTCATTCATTTGTGCATGTAAATCTATCTTTAAGGCCCCCCAAAAAAAAATTTTCCAATCTTCTGGGTTTCTGGAACGGATTAATTGAATTTCCATTATTTCTTATGGGGAAAATAGTTTTGGTTTTCACCGATTTTGGTTTTCGCCGATTTTGGTTTTAGCCGATCCATCTGGAACGGATTAAAATCGAAAACCGAGGGATGACTGTACTTTACATCTACTGTATCTTAAAAGATTTTCTGGATTATGTTTTGTAGAATTGTGTACATATTCAAATTGAGATTTGTTTCTGCACTTTTATCTGTTACATAGTTTTTAACATGTTACACACAACCATTGTAAGCCTACCTCAAATGTGACCAGATACAAGTATGATAGTTTTCATTTGATATATTTTTGAAATGTCTAGTTCAAGTGAACAAGGCAGGTTATTTCAACTGTGGGATCATCCTTTTGAAGGGAGGTTACACCAGCTTTACTAGTTATGATAAAAGTTTGACAAATACTTGCAGTGTATATTGCTGCTCTGTACGTTTGGATAGGGACATTACCCAAAATAAATATTGTACTGTAGGTCATAATTGGCATTCTCTAACACAGCATTTCCTTGTACAGTAGGGGCCTGCTTTACAGCGTTTTGCCTTATGGTGTTCCACTAATACGGACATTTCAAATTATGATCAAAACTCACTAGACGGCTCCTCCCCCACCTGACAGTCTAATATGGTCACCACGGGCCACCCGGTTTGTTTACATTCTCCGTGAGCTCCATATCTCCCCATTATGTCTGGAAACTTTCCAAAATTTCAGGGGTTTTAAAGTTTTTTTCATATTTTATATATATAGCCTCTCCTCAATTAGCGATGTAATTGTTTACCGACGACTCGGACTTATGATGGGCTCTCTGACCAGTATGCATACCTAAATAATGTACTATATTAGAGCTGATTTCCTCTATTCTGTTAATTACAATATACAGTAGGGCCCCACTTATACGGCAGGTTAGGTTCCAGGCTACTGCCAGAAAGCAGACCGCCGAAAATCAGAACTCCATTTTTTTCCATTTATAAATGCATATAAATGCCAGATAACAAGTTTACACAAACATATATTAAGTTAGCAATAGAACTAGGCATTAAAAAGTAAAATACACACACAGTACACTCATTATTTACCTCAAAATATTTGTAGTCTTAATGTAGGGCAAAAGGTGAGTAGTATTTACTGTAAGAGGTCAGGTGTGGTAAGTATGGTAGCTCTCCTGGCCACCCCACCCACACATACTATACTACGATGGTTAAAGCGCCCTAGAGTGATACAATGCATATACAGTACACTCATTACTTACCTTAAAATATTTGTAGTCTTAATGGTCTTAATGTAGGGTGAGAGGTGAAAAGTATTTATTTGTAGAAAGTCCTGTGGGAGGTATGGCATCCTGGTAGTGATGGTGGTAGAGGGTGGTAGTAATGGAGATTTGTGCATTGTGGAGTAGGATGGAAAGATTTGTGGAGGAACATCACCCTAACAAAGCTGTTGCAAGCCGTGTCGGCAACATGTACAGTGGACCCCCGAGTTTCGTAAAAACTTCACTCCTGAAGTCTGCTCAAGTGCCATTACCGAACGAATTTACTCCCTTAAGGAAAAATTTCACGTAGGTTAGTCTATTTCAGACCCCCAAAAATACACTTCCACAAGAACTTACAAAATTATACTTACATAATTGCACGATTTCCGGGGTATTCGTTAACCGAGGGTCCACTGTACAGTGATAATGTCTTGTCCCATTTTAGGGAAATTTTAAAGAGATGCCAGAAACAGAGCTCTCTGGACAGATATTTAGTGCCACGGGTGTGCAGTGACTCTCAAGCTGTTCCTAGTGTCATTAAAAAACAAAGAAGGGAAGTAACCCCGGAAAAGGACTTTGTACCTGAAGTCTTTATGGAAGAGGATTCTTCTTCCAAACAGTAATTTCTCCATCCTCTCCCCTTCTCCCATCTTCCATACACTAAGAAGAAACTTCAATAAAGGTAAGTGTCATGTTTTTGTTTTATTCTTCATGTCTCATTGTTTTCTGTGTATGTACATCTATATTTCATGTAAAAAATTATATTATTTTAATACTTTTGGGTGTCTGGAACGGATTAATTAGATTTACATTATTTCTTATGGGGAAAATGGTTTCGCAAATCATCAATTTCGCCATTAGTCACTGTATCTTATTTTTTTTTTTTGTAAAGAAAAGTTAGGATAGTGGCAAGTCAGGTTTGTGTAGTGTCTGGTTATAGGCACATTTGCCAAAAAAAAAAATCAGGTGTCTTCCAGCCTCTTGAGGATGTTGTGAAGAAATTACTATTGGTATGTAGGTCTTTAGGATACCCCTAAGGGTATCAGCATCGTATGTTAGAATTCACTAAGTGGTTACTAGCCTCTTGCTCCCAGCGTTTTAGTCGCCTCTTATGACATGCATGGCTTATGGTGGAAAGATTCTTTTCCACTTCCCCATGAAGTATTTGATTTAGTAATGAGGTATAAAACCTAACTGGGGTAGGCCAAAGGATACTTAACCACTGAACAGTGTTTGTGACACTGTTGTTTCCTGACTAATAAACCACCACCTTCAAAGGTGTTATGGCCCTCTCACCCTAAGGTTTTAGCATCTTAGGAGAGTGCTTGCCTGGGGACTTGTCTTTTATCTGCTGTGACAAAGATGTCAGCTGTGTGATGCCAGACATATTGTGTTTTTGCATTATGCTTGAAACCCTTTAGAACACAATTTAAATTTTTAGTTGCAGAAATAGTAAAATAAAAATTATAAGCTGTAACATATTTTTAACCTGTATGGTGTCAGAGTTTAAGGTACAAGAGCCAGCTTTATTGTTCAAAGGTTTATTGTATTTCTCCATGGGGAAGTGGAACAGAATTTTTCCTCTGTAAGCCATGCGTGTCGTAAGAGGCGACTAAAATGCCGGGTGTTAAAAAATTTAACAACTAATGCATCATTCTTTGGACTTAATTTTCAGGTTCTTGTGTATGTAAGTGAAGCTCTTCAACATCACAGCTCAAGGGACCGCCGCTCTAAAGATTTAGATACAAGTGAACAAGCTCTCAAATTGATCAAAGAGAAAGTGACACAAGAAAATGCAAGGAATCTCAAAGATGTTTTATTGACAGAGGTAAGTCAGCTGGAAAACAAAAGGTAGATAAATTACATACATACAGTACATAATTTTTTCTTTAATTCTGAGGAAATTCTCCTTTTTTTGAGAGGGGTACCACTGACATAGGGAAGGCTACTCCACTCACCCTACCCTTATTTGCTCTCCCAAAGAAGAGAGAATGGGTGAGTCACAATCAGCCTGTTGAATATTTTATACTCTGGCAAGATTACTTACTGATTGTTTCTTTCTGTCACTTGAAAATGTTAGATAGCAGGTAAATCTTTTTCCCTCTTAACACTTCGACTGCCTCCTACCAAGGTAGGGTGACCCAACAAAGAAGAAAACACTTTCACTGTCACTCATTCAATCACTTTGTCCAGAAGAATTCCAACATCACACAGTTCAGATGACCCTCCTAACTGCAACATCACCACTCCTTCAGAGGAGTGGGATGTTGTTATACTATTACTACTATACTATTATTACTATACTACTACTATACAATATTACTACTACTGTACTCACCTAATTGTGGTTGCAGGGGTCGAGACTCAGCGAGACTCAGCTCCTGTACTGTTGCTATTCTACTACTACTGCCATACTTCTATTCTACTATTACTACTACTGCTGTTTCTCCTCTTTCTTCACCTTCTTTTCCATCTTGTTCTACCACTCTTCTTTCCTCACTCCTTCTCGTATGTATTCTGGCCTTCCTTCTCGCCACAATGTGACTTATTTATGGTCTAAATTAGACTGAAATGTTGTCATTAGTTTTTCCTGTGTGCAAATTATTTGTGTACTGTTCCAGCCATTATATTGTGACTTTTTGTTCTTTATAACATATACACCTTTTCTATAATTCCTAAGATACCCATTTTTTGTCAGAAGTTGAATAAACTGAGATACCTTTTTTGTACTTTATTTTTGAGCTTAATGGTACTCAGTTAAACTCATTTACCAAACTGTAACTACTGTACCTGATAAATTGGAATTAATATTAAAAATTACCTATTATTGAAAAACTATAGTACCACTTTATTGTTACTCAATGCTGTATTATAAATATTGTTAGTATTTGCATCATTGTAATACAGTGGACCCTCGGTTAACGAATACCCCGGAAATCGTGCAATTATGTAAGTATAATTTTGTAAGTTCTTGTGGAAGTGTATTTTTGGGGGTCTGAAATAGACTAACCTACATGACATTATTTCTTAAAGACGTAAATTCGTTCGGTAATGGCACTTGAGCAGGCTTCTGCAATGAATTTTTTTTGTTAACCGAGGGTCCACTGTAGTTCTAAATATAATACAGTTTCTTTCCTTTTATAACTTTTATTTTCTCTTCTCATATAGTATTAATGATTTTGTAATTATAGTACTGTGCATGGTACACTGCACATTACTTGAAAACTTGTCATAATATGATTGTAAGGAACTCTAAGAAATAGCAGGGTTGAAATCCATGGCAAGCCAGTCTTACAACAGCAGACCAGTGGTCTCATCACTGGTCCTCAGGTTTAATATGATTCATCCAACCAGGTATATTTCTCTTCACTAGAGAGGTTATATAGCATGTTTAGAAAGATAACTATTTTGATGAATCTTATTAAGCCTGCATGTACCAGTGGTTGAACAGCTGGCCTGCTAGTTTTAAAACCGGCTTTCCATGGATTTGAACTCTGCCCGTTTCTTGAGTTAATAATGTATTACTGCCGATTAGTAATTAATTACTAATTGACACTATTGTATTTCTTAAAAGTTCAGTCTCCTTGGCCATAATAATGTTCACTTTAAAAATTACTAGAGTACTGTACATGTACAGTAGGACCCCCTTATCCACGGGGGATAAGTCCTGTACGTACATATCTATTATAAAGTATGATAAATTATGCTCAATAAGTGGAGAATTATCACTTTTTCACTGATGGGAAACACTTCATGGCTTCTCTTAGGCTTTCAAGAACTGTCAGCTTTTCCACTTTTTCACTTTAGGGCCATTATTATGCAAAATTAAGAAGTATTTTTGGACCACAGTAAACCATGGATAACTGAAACCATGGATACCGAATCAGTGGATACAAGGGTTCTGCTATATTCATCTATAGTTAATGTTTTAAATTTTATAACTACTGGTATAGTAAAAAAATACAGTGGAACCTCGGTTTTTGTTTGCCCTGGTTTTCATTGAATTCGGTTTTTGATGACTTTTTTCATCAAAATATTGTCCCAGTTTTCGTTCATCACCTCGGTTTTCATCCGCCGTACCGAACGTGTCCGCCTGCCCGCACCTACACAAAGCATCCCACGCACGCATTCTGAGTCAGTCTGGCTTTGTTTCTCGTCGAGTGAACATTACCCTGCGCGTTCTTACAAAACATTGTTTTTTGTGCTTGTTTATTGAGTGCGACCTGCTAAATAAGCCACCATGGGGCCAAAGAAAGTTTCGAGTGCCAGTGCATTGATAAAAGTGAGAAACACGATAGAATTCAAGAAAGAACTTGTAGAAAAGTATGAAAGTGGCGAGAATGGGAGGAGAATGTGCCTTCTTCAGCGATTAAGGACATTTGTGCAAAGTGGAGTGAGGTGCAAAGTTTTGTGGAGAAATATCACCCTAACAAAGCTGTTGCGAGCCATGTCTGCAACATGTTCAATGACAATGTTGTGTCCAATTTTAGGCAAATCTTAGAGAGACTCCAGAAACAGACACCTCTGGACAGATTTTTTTGTGTGACAGGGGTACAGTGACTCTCAAGCTGGTCCTAGTGCCAGTAAAAGACAAAGAAGGGAAGTAACCCCGGATAGGGACTTGATACCTGAAGTCCTTATGGAAGGGGATTCCCCTTCCAAACAATAAACTCTCCTCCCTCTCCCTTCCTCGCCTTCTTCCATACGCCAATAAGAGTCTTCAGTAAAGGTAAAACTTATTTAAATGTTCATTTATCCATTAAAATTAGTGCTTTATATTTATTTCTCATTGTTTTCTGTATGTAAAACTATAGTTATTCTCTATAAAATGTCTTGTTAATATTTTTGGGTGTCTGGAATGGATTAATTGGATTTACATTACAGTGGTACCTCAACATACGAGCAGCTCCCAACTTGAACAATTATGTAAGTGTATTTCTGTAAGTGCTTTTGTAAGTGTATTTTTTGGGGTCTGAAACGGATTAATCTAATTCACATTATTCTTTATGGGAGCAAATTTGTTCGGTATCGGCAGTCAAACAGCCTTCTGAAAAGAATTAAACTCGTAACTCGAGGTATCACTGTATTTCTTATGGGAAATATTGCTTCAGTTTTCGTCGAATTCGGTTTTAGTCAGACTCTCTGGAGCGAATTAAAAACAAAAACGAAGGTTCCACTGTATATACTGTGCTGAAAATTGTAGGGTATTATAACTAGTATTTTTTTTTTTTTAACTCATCGGCCGTTTCCCACCAAGGCAGGGTGGTCCGAAAAAGAAAAACTTTCATCATTCACTCCATCACTGTTTTGCCAGAGGCATGCTTACACTACAGTTATAAAACTGCAACATTAACACCCCTCCTAGTAATAATAGTACGTATATATAGTGGACCCTCGGTTTTCGTTGAAAATTCTTTCCAGAATGCTGTTCTAGTGCCGTTACCGAACGAATTTGTTCCTATAAGGACAAATGTAAATTAGATTAGTCATTTCAGACCCCCCAAAATACACTTACAAAAGCTCTTACAAAAATACACTTACATAATTGTTCGAGTTTGAAGGTGAACGAAACAGAGGGTCCACTGTATAGTAATACAGTGGCCCCTCGGTTTTCGTCAATAATTCTTTCCAGAATGCTGTTCGAGTGCCGTTACCGAACGAATTTGTTCCCATAAGGAGGAATGTAAATTAGATTAGTCCATTTCAGACCCCCAAAAATACACTTACAAAAGCACTTACAAAAATACACTTATATAATTGTTCGAGTTGGGAGCTGTACGAAAACCTTAGGTCCACTTTATTCATGAGGAAACACTAAACACACAAGGGTCATGCAGGGCCTGGGAAATGAGAGGTAATCCGGTTTGATCCAGTGAGGTGAATAGTAACTTCACTTCTGGAATCAAAAGCAATTCAGTACAGTGGAACCTCGACTTACAAGTGTCCCAACATACGAGTTTTTCGAGATACGAGCCGTCACCAGTTGATTTTTTGCTCTGAGTTATAAGCCAACCGAGATGAGGAGCTTCCCCTCAACCCACAACCCACACACCTCCCTTGTTTATTGATTTCATGCTTTAATCCATGGACATCATCCTCTTTTTCTTCAGCACTGTCCTTTGCACTTACTTTCTTAGGACCCATGGTTAGAAAAAGAAATTTGCATTTCTCTCATGCTTTGCTTTTATTTTCTAAAGTTTTTTGCCAAATTTCTTTTTTCTAACCATGGGTCCTAAGAAAGTAAGTGCAAAGGACAGTGCTGAGAAGAAAAAGAGAATGATGTCCATGGAATTACAGCATGAAATCATAAATAAACACAAGCGAGGTGGTGTACAGGTTGTTTGGGAGACAGTATGAGCGAGTAGCAAGTAGCCTATCTTCCACTCTCCACCTCCATCAGCATATGTACACTTTATAAACCCACTTCATTTCTTTACATTCTCTGTAATGTTTTAATATGTTTTATACAATATTTCTTATTTATAAATATACATTGTTTCAGTGTTTTCCTTATGAAACTAATGATCTAGTGCAGTTAGCCTCACAAACACTCTTGTTTTCTTTTATAATAAGAGCATGGGAAGATACTGTAATCAGAGTGGGAGAGGGAATGGGCCTCACCACCACTCGCCATATTATGGGCTGTTTTATTCATTCTAGAGTATATATCATGTTTCTGTGTTAATTATATTGTTTATTATGTCATATTAGATGAATTGTGATAAATAAATAAGCCGTAGAGTTGATATTAGCGTCATATTCAAGTATTTTGTCCTGCCTCCAGAGAGCAGGAATTCCGCTGAAACGGATTAATGGCATTTCAATTAATTTGAATGAAGAAAATTGATTTGATATACTGTAGAAAGCAAATTGAGTTACGAGCTAGGTCACGAACGGATTAAACTCGTAAGTCGAGGTTCCACTGCATTTAGAATCTTGAAAAATCATATAATAATCGTTATTATTATTATTGTTGCAGTATTAATGTAAAAAAATGCTGTAAATTGTAAAGGAAGAATGCAAAAATTTAATCATGAAATTATGTTTTTTTTTACTCTAAAAGAATTAAATTTTTGCTGGTATAGGTTGAAGAGTTTGTGTTCAAGAATGGCCAAGGCTTATATGACATTCACAGTCCATTGGTAATGCTCTAACCTGCAAACAGATTGTTGAAGCAGCTCAGGCTAAAGGAATTGAAGTTACAGAAGAAACTTTCGATCAAGTTTATAGGTACGTAAAACTGCACTATGGGGTTGTGTTCCTTGTTGTGTTAACCTTTCAGTGTCACGACCCTGCTCACAAACTTCCTTCCAGGGTCGAAGAATTTTTCAAAATAAAAAAATATTTTATGAAATGATAGAGAATCTTTTTTGAAGGTAATGAAACCAAAAGTATAAAATTTGATGGAAAACTTGGAGGAATTATGCTCTTGCAAAGTTAGCGGTCTTGGTGGTATTTAACATCGGTAATTTCCCCACTTTAGCCTCTATAGCTATTTCACTAGTATTCCTTCTATTCTGTCGAATAGTACAAGAAACCACCCATTTACCCATTTCAGCTACCCAATAAAGTGATCAAAAAATTGGGGTATTTGGCCATTTCCAAAAATCCAACAATTACCAATTTGAAAATAGGGTCCAAAAAAGGTGACATTCCTGGCATAAATAAACATTACTGCCCTTAGTCAGCTCCAAGCACCTCTTATATTACACTTGTTTTCATTTTGAATTTTTATTCACACAAAAAAAAAGAAAATTTACTTTTATGCAGACTACTGCATTACTGTAATAACTGTATAAATAATGTCAGTGCATTAGTTAGTTTAATATTTTATTATGCACCCCATACCCATTCTGTGGGCAGTAGTCAAAAGATTACAGAGGTACATAATGGTCCAGGGACTGGGCCCCAAAGTTTTGATAGCTGAGCAAGTTACAAAGGTAATGAACTCAGGTGATCTGGTCACAATCATGACAAGTTACAAAGGTATTTACAGATTACAGTCATCCTCCGTTTGTGTTTAATCCGTTCCTGAGGGAGGCACTAAAACTGAAACACACGAAAACTGAAACCATTTTCCCCCTAAGAAATAATGGAAATTCAATTAATCCGTTCCAGAAACCCAGAAGTTTGGAAAAATTTGGGGGCCTTAAAGATAGATTTACATGCACAAATGAATGAAATGAATGTG
>WNWK01008012.1:0-20009 GCA_009830355.1 Cherax destructor | reverse complement strand
CGATGTAATTGTTTACCGACGACTCGGACTTATGATGGGCTCTCTGACCAGTATGCATACCTAAATATGTACTATATTAGAGCTGATTTCCTCTATTCTGTTAATTACAATATACAGTAGGCCCCACTTATACGGCAGGTTAGGTTCCAGGCTACTGCCAGAAAGCAGACCGAAAATCAGAACTCCATTTTTTCCATTTATAAATGCATATAAATGCCAGATAACAAGTTTACACAAACATATATTAAGTTAGCAATAGAACTAGGCATTAAAAAGTAAAATACACACAGTACACTCATTATTTACCTCAAAATATTTGTAGTCTTAATGTAGGGCAAAAGGTGAGTAGTATTTACTGTAAGAGGTCAGGTGTGGTAAGTATGGTAGCTCTCCTGGCCACCCCACCCACACATACTATACTACGATGGTTAGCGCCTAGGGGTGATACAATGCATATACAGTACACTCATTACTTACCTTAAAATATTTGTAGTCTTAATGGTCTTAATGTAGGGTGAGGGTGAAAAGTATTTATTTGTGAAAGTCCTGGGGAGGTATGGCATCCTGGTAGTGATGGTGGTAGAGGGTGGTAGTAATAGAGATTTGTGCATTGTGGAGTAGGATGGAAAGATTTGTGGAGGAACATCACCCTAACAAAGCTGTTGCAAGCCGTGTCGGCAACATGTACAGTGATTTTGTCCCATTTTAGGGAAATTTTAAAGAGATGCCAGAAACAGAGCTCTCTGGACAGATATTTAGTGCCACGGGTGTGCAGTGACTCTCAAGCTGTTCCTAGTGGCATTAAAAAACAAAGAAGGGAAGTAACCCCGGAAAAGGACTTTGTACCTGAAGTCTTTATGGAAGAGGATTCTTCTTCCAAACAGTAATTTCTCCATCCTCTCCCCTTCTCCCATCTTCCATACACTAAGAAGAATCTTCAATAAAGGTAAGTGTCATGTTTTTGTTTTATTCTTCATGTCTCATTGTTTTCTGTGTATGTACATCTATATTTCATGTAAAAAATTATATTATTTTAATACTTTTGGGTGTCTGGAACGGATTAATTAGATTTACATTATTTCTTATGGGGAAAATGGTTTAGCAAATCATCAATTTCGCCATTAGTCACTGTATCTTATTTTTTTTTTTGTAAAGAAAAGTTAGGATAGTGGCAAGTCAGGTTTGTGTAGTGTCTGGTTATAGGCACATTTGCCAAAAAAAAAAATCAGGTGTCTTCCAGCCTCTTGAGGATGTTGTGAAGAAATTACTATTGGTATGTAGGTCTTTAGGATACCCCTAAGGGTATCAGCATCGTATGTTAGAATTCACTAAGTGGTTACTAGCCTCTTGCTCCCAGCGTTTTAGTCGCCTCTTATGACATGCATGGCTTATGGTGGAAAGATTCTTTCCATTTCCCCCATGAAGTATTTGATTTAGTAATGAGGTATAAAACCTAGCTGGGGTAGGCCAAAGGATACTTAACCACTGAACAGTGTTTGTGACACTGTTGTTTCCTGACTAATAAACCACCACCTTCAAAGGTGTTATGGCCTCTCACCCTAAGGTTTTAGCATCTTAGGAGAGTGCTTGCCTGGGGACTTGTCTTTTATCTGCTGTGACAAAGATGTCAGCTGTGTGATGCCAGACATATTGTGTTTTTGCTTTATGCTTGAAACCCTTTAGAACACAATTTAAATTTTTAGTTGCAGAAATAGTAAAATAAAAATTATAAGCTGTAACATATTTTAACCTGTATGGTGTCAGAGTTTAAGGTACAAGAGCCAGCTTATTGTTCAAAGGTTTATTGTATTTCTCCATGGGGAAGTGGAACAGAATTTTCCTCTGTAAGCCATGCGTGTCGAAGAGGCGACTAAAATGCCGGGCGTTAAAAATTTAACAACTAATGCATCATTCTTTGGACTTAATTTTCAGGTTCTTGTGTATGTAAGTGAAGCTCTTCAACATCACAGCTCAAGGGACCGCCGCTCTAAAGATTTAGATACAAGTGAACAAGCTCTCAAATTGATCAAAGAGAAAGTGACACAAGAAAATGCAAGGAATCTCAAAGATGTTTTATTGACAGAGGTAAGTCAGCTGGAAAACAAAAGGTAGATAAATTACATACATACAGTACATAATTTTTTCTTTAATTCTGAGGAAATTCTCCTTTTTTTGAGAGGGGTACCACTGACATAGGGAAGGCTACTCCACTCACCCTACCCTTATTTGCTCTCCCAAAGAAGAGAGAATGGGTGAGTCACAATCAGCCTGTTGAATATTTTATACTCTGGCAAGATTACTTACTGATTGTTTCTTTCTGTCACTTGAAAATGTTAGATAGCAGGTAAATCTTTTTCCCTCTTAACACTTCGACTGCCTCCTACCAAGGTAGGGTGACCCAACAAAGAAGAAAACACTTTCACTGTCACTCATTCAATCACTTTGTCCAGAAGAATTCCAACATCACACAGTTCAGATGACCCTCTAACTGAACATCACCACTCCTTCAGAGGAGTGGGATGTTGTTATACTATTACTACTATACTATTATTACTATACTACTACTATACAATATTACTACTACTGTACTCACTAATTGTGGTTGCAGGGTCGAGACTCAGCGAGACTCAGCTCCTGTACTGTTGCTATTCTACTACTACTGCCATACTGCTATTCTACTATTACTACTACTGCTGTTTCTCCTCTTTCTTCACCTTCTTTTCCATCTTGTTCTACCACTCTTCTTTCCTCACTCCTTCTCGTATATATTCTGGCCTTCCTTCTCGCCACAATGTGACTTATTTATGGTCTAAATTAGACTGAAATGTTGTCATTAGTTTTTCCTATGTGCAAATTATTTGTGTAGGTATCACTGTATTTCTTATGGGAAATATTGCTTCAGTTTTCGTCGAATTCGGTTTTAGTCAGACTCTCTGGAGCGAATTAAAAACAAAAACCAAGGTTCCACTGTATATACTGTGCTGAAATTTGTAGGGTATTATAACTAGTATTTTTTTTTTTTTTAACTCATCGGCCGTTTCCCACCAAGGCAGGGTGGTCCGAAAAAGAAAAACTTTCATCATTCACTCCATCACTGTCTTACCAGAGGCATGCTTACACTACAGTTATAAAACTGCAACATTAACACCCCTCCTAGTAATAATAGTACGTATATATAGTGGACCCTTGGTTTTCGTTGAAAATTCTTTCCAGAATGCTGTTCTAGTGCCGTTACCGAACGAATTTGTTCCTATAAGGACAAATGTAAATTAGATTAGTCATTTCAGACCCCCCAAAATACACTTACAAAAGCTCTTACAAAAATACACTTACATAATTGTTCGAGTTTGAAGGTGAACGAAAACAGAGGGTCCACTGTATAGTAATACAGTGGCCCCTCGGTTTTCGTCAATAATTCTTTCCAGAATGCTGTTCGAGTGCCGTTACCGAACGAATTTGTTCCCATAAGGAGGAATGTAAATTAGATTAGTCCATTTCAGACCCCCAAAAATACACTTACAAAAGCACTTACAAAAATACACTTATATAATTGTTCGAGTTGGGAGCTGTACGAAAACCTTAGGTCCACTTTATTCATGAGGAAACACTAAACACACAAGGGTCATGCAGGGCCTGGGAAATGAGAGGTAATCCGGTTTGATCCAGTGAGGTGAATAGTAACTTCACTTCTGGAATCAAAAGCAATTCAGTACAGTGGAACCTCGACTTACAAGTGTCCCAACATACGAGTTTTTCGAGATACGAGCCGTCACTCAGTTGATTTTTTGCTCTGAGTTATAAGCCGCCAACCGAGTTATGAGGGAGCTTCCCCCTCAACCCACAACCCACACACCTCCCTTGTTTATCTATGATTTCATGCTTTAATTCCATGGACATCATCCTCTTTTTCTTCTCAGCACTGTCCTTTGCACTTACTTTCTTAGGACCCATGGTTAGAAAAAAGAAATTTGCATTTCTCTCGTGCTTTGCTTTTATTTTCTAAAGTTTTTTGCCAAATTTCTTTTTTCTAACCATGGGTCCTAAGAAAGTAAGTGCAAAGGACAGTGCTGAGAAGAAAAAGAGAATGATGTCCATGGAATTACAGCATGAAATCATAAATAAACACAAGCGAGGTGGTGTACAGGTTGTTTGGGAGACAGTATGAGCGTAGTAGCAAGTAGCCTATCTTCCACTCTCCACCTCCATCAGCATATGTACACTTTATAAACCCACTTCATTTCTTTACATTCTCTGTAATGTTTTAATATGTTTTATACAATATTTCTTATTTATAAATATACATTGTTTCAGTGTTTTCCTTATGAAACTAATGATCTAGTGCAGTTAGCCTCACAAACACTCTTGTTTTCTTTTATAATAAGAGCATGGGAAGATACTGTAATCAGAGTGGGAGAGGGAATGGCCGCCGTCACCACCACTCGCCATATTATGGGCTGTTTTATTCATTCTAGAGTATATATCATGTTTCTGTGTTAATTATATTGTTTATTATGTCATATTAGATGAATTGTGATAAATAAATAAGCCGTAGAGTTGATATTAGCGTCATATTCAAGTATTTTGTCCTGCCTCCAGAGAGCAGGAATTCCGCTGAAACGGATTAATGGCATTTCAATTAATTTGAATGAGGAAAATTGATTTGATATACTGTACGAGCAAATTGAGTTACGAGCTAGGTCACGGAACGGATTAAACTCGTAAGTCGAGGTTCCACTGCATTTAGGAATCTTGAAAAATCATATAATAATCGTTATTATTATTATTGTTGCAGTATTAATGTAAAAAAATGCTGTAAATTGTAAAGGAAGAATGCAAAAATTTAATCATGAAATTATGTTTTTTTTTACTCTAAAAGAATTAAATTTTTGCTGGTATAGGTTGAAGAGTTTGCTGTTCAAGAATGGCGCAAGGCTTATATGACAATTCACAGTCCATTGGTAATGCCTCTAACCTGCAAACAGATTGTTGAAGCAGCTCAGGCTAAAGGAATTGAAGTTACAGAAGAAACTTTCGATCAAGTTTATAGGTACGTAAAACTGCACTATGGGGTTGTGTTCCTTGTTGTGTTAACCTTTTCAGTGTCACAACCCCTGCTCACAAACTTCCTTCCAGGGTCGAAGAATTTTCAAAATAAAATATTTTATAAAATGATAGAGAATCTTTTTTTGAAGGTAATGAAACCAAAAGTATAAAATTTGATGGAAAACTTATGGAATTATGCTCTTGCAAAGTTAGCGGTCTTGGTGGTATTTAAGCATCGGTAATTTCGCCCACTTTAGCCTCTATAGCTATTTCACTAGTATTCCTTCTATTCTGTCGAATGAGTACAAGAAACCACCCATTTACCCATTTCAGCTACCCAATAAAGTGATCAAAAATTGGGGTATTTGGCCATTTTCACAAAAAATCCAACAATTACCAATTTGAAAATAGGGTCCAAAATAAAGTGTAGACATTCCTGGCACTAAATAAACATTATTTCTGCTCCTTAGTCACGTCTCCAAGCACCTCTTATATTACACTTGCTTTTCATTTTGAATTTTTATTCACACAAAAAATAGAAAATTTACTTTTATGCAGACTACTGCATTACTGTAATAACTGTATAAATAATGTCAGTGCATTAGTTAGTTTAATATCTTTATTATGCACCCCATACCCATTCTGTGGGCAGTAGTCAAAAGATTACAGAGGTACATAATGGGTCCAGGGACTGGGCCCCAAAGTTTTGATAGCTGAGCAAGTTACAAAGGTAATGAACTCAGGTAGATCTGGTCACAATCATGACAAGTTACAAAGGTATTTACAGATTACAGTCATCCCTCCGTTTTCGTGTTTAATCCGTTCCTGAGGGAGGCACTAAAACTGAAACACACGAAAACTGAAACCATTTTCCCCATAAGAAATAATGGAAATTCAATTAATCCGTTCCAGAAACCCAGAAGTTTGGAAAAAAAAATTTTGGGGGGCCTTAAAGATAGATTTACATGCACAAATGAATGAAATGAATGTGGCACTTACCCTTACTGAAGACTGATGTTGCTGGATGGAAGAGAGATAGGAGGGAGAAGGTAGAGACCTAATTTTTGGAAAGGGGAAAATCCCTCCATAAGGACTCTAGGTACCAAGTCCTCATCTGGGGTCACTTCCCTTCTTTGTCTTTTAATCCCACTAGGACCAGCTTGAGAGTCACTGCACACCTGTGGCACTAAATATCTCTCCAGAGAGCTCTGTGTCTGGCGGCTCCTTAAAATGTCCCTAAAATGGGACATGGAATTGTCATTGTAAAAGTAGCCAGCATGGATTGCAACATCTTTGTCAGGGTGATGTTTCTCCACAAATGATTGCACCCTACTCCACATTGCACAAATCTCCTTAATCTCTGAAGAAGGCACCTTACATCTCTCTTCCTCCACTGAAGCAATTTCCTCAGATCTGTTTTGGTGTTGTTGCAGCTCAAGCTCTTGCAGCTCTTCAGTGGTTAGATCTTCATTGTGGTTCTCCACCAACTCTTCCACATCTTCGCCATTCACATCCAACCCCATGCAATTTCCCAATGCCACAATACTTTCCACAACTTCCACAGGCTCCTCAGGGCCAGCCCCAAACCCTTCAAAATCCCTCTCTGGGACACAATCTGGCCACAACTTTCTCCAAGCAGAGTTCATCGTCCTGGAAGTCACTCCCTGCCAAGCTTTATCTATAAGGCCTATGCAATGGAAGATATCGAAGTGATCCTTCCAGAACTCTTTTAGGGTCAATTTAGTGTCATTGGTCACATCAAAACACCTTTGAAACAGTGTACAGTTTTTTGAAATTTGCAATGACCTGCTGGTCCATGGGCTGGAGGAGAGGAGTGGTGTTAGGAGGCAAGAACTTCACTGTTACAAATTTGAAATCCTTAGACATTTGGTCGTCCAAGTCTTGAGGATGACCAGGAGCATTGTCCATTACCAGGAGGCACTTAAGTGGCAATTTATTCTCCAATAGATATTTCTTCACACTGGGGCCAAACACTTGATTAAACCATTCCAGGAAAATTTCCCTAGTGACCCATGCCTTAGCATTAGACTTCCAAAACACACACAATTTACTCTTGTCAACACTGTAGTTCCTGAACACTCTGGGATTTTCAGAGTGATACACCAGTAAAGGCTTCACTTTAAAATCCCCACTAGCGTTACCACACAACATGAGAGTTAGCCTGTCTTTCATAGGCTTGTGTCCTCGCATTGCCTTTTCCTCCTGCGTGATGTAGGTCCTCCTTGGCATTTTCTTCCAAAAGAGGCCTGTTTCATCACAATTAAACACTTGTTGGGGTTTGAAATTTTCAGCCTCTACATATTTTTTAAAGTCGCGCACAAATTTTTCAGCCCCTTGTTTATCTGAACTGGCACCCTCACCATGCCTTACAACACTGTGTATGCCAGTTCGCCTCTTAAATTTTTCGAACCAGCCTTTGCTGGCCTTAAATTCATCAACATCAACATCACTGGTTCCAGGCATTTTCTTGACAAGATCGGCATGCAACTGCCTTCCTTTTTCACATATGATGGATTGCACAACACTATCACCCACTTGCAGTTTTTGGTTTATCCACAGCAACAACAATTTCTCCATATTTTCTATTGTTTGTGATCTCTGTTTCGTTATTGTATTCACCCCTTTCACAACATTAGCTTCAGTGATTGCTTTTCTCTTATACACAATGGAACCGATGGTTGATGGGGCTTTCTTGTATATCCTGGCGAGCTCGGCAATACATACACCACTATCATATTTTTCTATTATTTCTTTCTTCAGTTCTATGGTGTTCCTCACTTTCTTTACCAAAGAAGTGGCACTAGGAGCTTTCTTTGGGCCCATGGTAGCTTATTTAGTAGTCACACACAATAATCAAGGCCCAAAAACAATGAATTGTTAATAAATGTTTTGTATAAACTCCTGGGGTGATGTTCACTCAAGCGTAAACAATGCTAGACTGCGTGACAATGTGCGTGGGTGGTGGCCTACGGCCTTTGTATGTGCGCGGCACTGGTGGACAGGTTCCGGACCGAGCACGAAAACGGAGGGAATCACACGAAAACAGAGGCCAATTTTCCACGAAAACTGAAATACACGAAAACAGAGATACACGAAAACGGAGGGATGACTGTACAGAGGTACATAATGGGTCCAGGGACTGGGCCCCAAAGTTTTGAGCATTGCAAAATGCATATTAGACTGGCCAGTTTGGATGTATATTGGACAAGTGATGTCATTTGTGTACAGCCTCTCCTCACTTAGCGACGTACTCGTTTACTGATGCCTCGGACTTACGACAAGCTCTCTGACCAGTATTCATACATAAATAATGTATATTAGAGCTGATTTCCTTTATTCTGTTTATTTCAATATACAGTACACTACTGTATAAACATTTAAAAATATACCAGAAATGCTATAAATGGTGCAAAGGTGACATTAAAACAATATCAGAGATGGTTGACACAAACTCTCTACCATTATAGTATGCTCCTCACTTAGCGACAAATTTGTTTAACGACATGGTCTTAGGAACGGAACTCTGTCGTTAATTGAGGATAGGCTGTATTCTGGAATGGCAGCAAAAATTGAACATTTCCACTAATTTGAGCTCAATTTCAAGGTACTTTCAGTCCTGAAACTAATCAAAATCATCTCTATTTCTGTAATATATCTTTCATTCTATCAAATGATACCAAGAAACAGAATATAACCATAAAAACCATAAAAAATACACCGCAAAGTTGCTATTTTGAACCAAAAACACAGTTACAGTTTTTTCCCCCCCATTATGCATTATGTGGGGGCAGGATTTTTTATATGGTGTACATTGACCTATTCTCTCATGTCTAGGCCCAAATTTACCACTCACTACTTGTCTGAATGAGCTGAGCTCATCTTGTAGTTCTACGGCACAGACTCTAAGCTCAAAGCCGTAGTATTACAACACAGACCTCAAAAGAATTAATGCAGTGTCATCCAAACTGGAGAGCAAACTGCTGCCTGGGAAGTTGCACGAGCTGCTACCTCAAAAGGGCGTAAACTGCTACCTGGAGGTAAGGTGGAACAAACTGTGCCTAAGTGCCTGAAATGCTTCCTGAGGAGAAGGGTCAAAATGCTGCCTATGTAAGGAACAAGCATGAACTGCCCTGAAGGTGTGAACTGCTGCCTAGGGAAAGGAATAAACATGAACTTCTGCCCTGGAGGTGTCAACTGCTGCCTAGGGATGGGGAGAGGATGGGAAAAATCTACTACTGGGAGGTGGTGGGATTAGGCTTGAACTGCTGCCTTGGGGTCATAATTTTACATAATTTTAAGCTCAAAAAAATTAAAGGACCTGTAAAAATATCTAATTTGATACTACTTTCAAACTGTTGCATGCCTCATTAAATATCACTATTTTTGTTGTCACATATTTAAAACATAATGTAATTACTATACAGTGGTACCCCGGTTTACGATGGTCTCCAAACTCGCCTTTTTATGTAAGTTTATATTTTTAAATGCTTTTGTAAGTGTATTTTTGGGGGTCTAAAAGGACTAGTCTATTTTACATTATTCCTTATGGGGATAAATTCATTTGGTAATGACACTTGAACAGCATTCTGGAACAAAAAAATATCGTTAACCGGGTTACCACTGTACTTTCAAAGAACTAATTGCCTTATAATTTTTTTTTTTTAATTAAATCTTTTCTAGTTTATACAAGAGTCAGTGAAACTTTCACGCCATTTTAGTTATACAGTGGTACCTCTACTTACGAGCAGCTCCCAACTTGAACAATTATGTAAATGTATTTTTGTAGGTGCTTTTGTAAGTGTATTTTTGGGGTCTGAAATGAATTAACCTAATTTTCATTATTTCTTATGGGAAAAAATTCCTTCGGTATCGGCACTTGAATAGCCGACTGGAATGAATTTTGTTCGTAAGTAAAGGTACCACTCTATATGGGAAATAAATTTATACATGAAGAATATGTATATGAAGCTTTGATAAAATAATTTATAATAAAATATAAGTATAATATGCCATGGTGCAGTGCTCAACCCATAAGGGTTATACATTACCTGGGGAATGAAAGGTAATTAGTTTGATCCAAAGAAGGGAAGGGTAGCTCAAATTCTCTAGATCAAGGTCTTCAACACACTGCCTCCATTTCTCTCTCTTGAAGGAATAAGCATGAAAAGTTTAAAATAAAAAAGGAATTGGTTGAATCTTAGTTCTCAACGTGTGACTTAAATTTTTTTTTTTTTAGCACTTGTTACTTCATTTAGTTTATAATTTTAAAAGTTAAATGCAGTACCTAAAATTATTTTAAATTATAGGTATAATGTGGATCTAAAACTGCTGCGCAATGCATGCCAAATTCCAGGCTGCCCACATTATTTGGTTCCACATAGAAATTTTAACCAGCACCTCGCAGTTGAGAGGGAACAAGGAAACTTTCCACATTCTCTTCACCTGGTAAGTTAGTCTTTGTGCCATTTATTGGAAAGAGGTGTAGGATTAAAATATTAGATCTGATACAAAGTGGGAGTTATCACAATTGCTTTTTTAGTGATAACACACTTCTTTTGGGGATTCTGAGAACAAGTTGCAAAGGTTGGTGGACAAATTTGGGAGGATATGTAAAAAAAAAAATATAAATGAGCAAGGTGATGAAGATAAGAATGTCTAGGCAATAATAGATTGAATATCAGATTGAAGGGAGTATGGAGGAATTTGATTTTTTTTTTAACACATTGGTTTCCCACCAAGGTAGGGTGACCCCTCCCCAAAAAAAAACAAATACTTTCATCACCACTCATTTCATCACTGTCTTGTCAGGTGTGCCGATGCTACAGTTCAAAAACTGCAGCATGCCTCCACCCCTCCTTCAGAGTGCAGGCACTGTACTTTCCACCTCCAGGACTCAAGTCCGATTAAGTGGTTTCCCTGAGTGGATACATTTAGATATTTGAGAGTGGACATGTTAGCAGATGTGTCTTTGAAAGATGTGAACCATGAAATAAATGAGGGGGAGGGGGGAGAAGTGGGAGGTGCATTACAGCATCTGTGGAAAGAAGCTTACCTGTGAAGACAAATGGCAATATACCAGAGAATAGTATCAACACATTTATATGGGTTTGAGGCTTGGGTTCTGAACACTGCAGTAAGGATAGAGGCAGTGGAGATGTCATATGTGAGCGGTGTGTGGTGTAAATATCGTGCAGAGAATTCGGAGCATAGAAATTAAAAGGCGATGTGTATCTTTTTAAAGAGTCAGCCCTTAACCCAACCAATGCAGTTGAGTACTTTTTATGTGTAGAATTAGACACTTGAGAAACATCTGGGTATCTTTATTGTAGACGTATGGCCAGCCAGTGGCTTTATCAGTACAGGTCAGGTCCTGACCTGTAGTAGTAGTAGTATTATTAGATTATTATTATTCACTAGGAATCGCGAAACCCGTAGGGGTTGTGTGGGGACTGAGAGGTAATTAATTTGATTATAGAGAAAGGTAGCTCCAAGATTATAATTTGAAGAGCTGAGGTAGTTTGTGCATGTACAGAGGATGGAGAGGGATAAGATGATATAGAGGGTGTATAAATCAGGGGCAGGAAGGGTAGGTAGGCTAGGAGTCATCCTTTGATATAATTGGAGAAGGGGGTAAAAAAAAAGAGGCTTTTAGTTTTAGGAGCTTAAGCATCCATAGGATTGTGAGTTTGATAGGAGTGAATAGAGACTAAGTGCTTTTTAATGGAAATACAGGCATGCCTCACTAATATGGTGAGTTAGGTTCCAGACCGCCATCGTAAAGTGAATATCACCTTAAAGCAAATTATATTTTTTCACTTGCCAGTGCATTTAAAAGCCTAAAAACACATTTACACTATCATTTATAAAGTTTGCAATAGCACTAGGCCTAAAAAAAGATGCGAAAGTAAAAATAATAATTTTTTAAAATTGCTGAAAACCATCTTAAGAGCAAGGCAAGCACCAAAAATAATAAACGTGAATATAATTAAAAGCGCCATATTAGCAAAGTACTCTGAAGTGAGGGTTGTACTAACGAGGCATGTCTGTACTGTTGGAGTAACTTTTATGAAGGGATTCAGGAAAACTGGCTTGCTTGATTTTGAGCTTTGGAGGGGGAATGGCAGTGCCTGTACTCTGAAGGAAAGGGGTGGGGATGTTGCAGTTGAAGGATAACCTTAATTGCAATGTCTTCACACTTCAGGCAAGACAGTGATTTGAATGAATGATGGTGTACTTTGGGTTACCCTGACTTGGCAGGAAATGGCCAACTATATCCTGGAATGACCCCTACCTTTCACCCCAGATTTATACACCCTCCGCATCATCTTATCCCTCTCCATTAATCTGTGCATTCCCTGACTACCTCAGCCCTCTAAATTATACTTTTGGTGACTCCACATTGCCTTTTAATTTCTACGTTTCGAAGTCTCAACATTATTTTCACACCATACATGCCTCTCAAACATGACATCTCCACTGCCTCTATCCTCCTCCTCTTCCTCACTGCAGTATTCAAAACCCACGTCTCGTACCCACATAAACATGTTGTACCTACCACTATACTTTGGCATATTCCTGTTTTTGCCTCCATAGATAAGCTTCTTTCCACCTCCTTTAACACAGTCTGGTTAAGTGGCCTCCCTAAGTACCTTCATAAAAGTTACCATGTTCACATTCCAACAGCACATCCATTAAAAACCACTTGTCCTCATTTACTCCTAACATACTTGCACAAGCCTGCTGGATGCTCAAGCCCCTAAAACTCAAAGCCTCTTTTACCCCCTTTGTCCAACTGTTCCAGTGACTATCTCTTTTATATTTAAGGGAAAGCACTAATCCTGTAAGCATCATATAATCCCTTGGGAATGGAAGCAATTTGGCTTAATCTAAGGAATGGGAAGGACAAGTAGAATTCTTTGAATTAGGAGCCCCATACCAGCATCAAGGCACCTTCCTTGAGTTGGAGAAAAGTAGAGGAGGAAATACAAAGATGGTAAAAGAAGAGAGGATTTTAATTGCAAAAGGTTATATTTAGGTAGGATTATAAAGGTTCTGGAGGTTTGGAGACTACTCATTGTACTGTATAATGTACCTAGATTTATTTGTGTTTTGAGTTTTATTACTATCATTTATATTGTACTTTACCTACAATATTATAGGAACTAAATTTTCATAGTTGTGCCTTTAAAGATTTGTATTTTAAAAATTTGGTAATGTTTTGTCATTTAATATTTAAACATTTAACATATTCCACAGATTTCTTACCAGTTCAGTGATAAGGACATAGAGACAGTTATGCAGGAGGCAATTACAGGCTCACACACTGGAAGACAAAAGAGAAAAAATCCTCCTGTTCCTGATGATTCATCTCTAAATCCTCTAAGGAATGAAGTGGAGACCCTTTTACAAGAGTACAAGAAAGATGCAAATAAGTAAGTATAGTACATAAATGTAATTTGCCAGTGTTTGCTGAATAAACTATACAGGTTTAGTAGCATTTTCAGATATGATATATTACCAGTGTTGATTGATGGATGTGAAAGTTGAATTAAAAATAATAATTTTGTGCACTAAACCCATATGGATCATACAATGCTGTGTGTAGGGTAGGGGTGTACAAAGGTCAGGGGATTAGTGGAGGTCGGGGGTTAGTTTTCATTAAAGTAAGTGCGTGTGTGTGCAGGCCAGTCAAGGTGGGACTTTCAAGGAGGAAGTCAGTTAGTTGGGGCATTATAAATAGAGATGAATTTTGCATGCCCACTGGTAGAACAGTATTATTATTAAGACATGCTGACCTGACAGTGACATGACAGTTCTCGCAAGTTGATGCCAGTCATTTTTCCATGTGATGTCTGTGTACAAGTCGTTTGCATCTGATTCATAAAAGTGCAGTTTCCTAAACCCAACAGTGGTATGGAGATGGCCAGAATTCCAATCAAGGATTGATAGAAAGCACTTTGTTGCATTCTAACTCAGGCGAATGTTATTGTCATTGCTTGCAGAGGTGCTAAGAGGGTACAGAAAAATATCTTGAAAGGAATACCCCTGTGGAAATTGAGGGTCATGAATTACCTGATTGTTGGCATATCTAGGGATGCAGCAGACAACTTCTTTATGTGCACTAGAAATGCAACAACCAAAGATTTATGTGGTTAATGATGGGAGTCAAATTTCTGGATGCTTGTGAGGAACTTTCAAGTTGAAAACCACGAATGATAAATCCGACATGGTCACAACGTGCATAATAGTAGTGAGAATTGCATGTAACTGATAATACAGCAACTCAAGTAAATGTCCTTGGATTTTTTTTTTTTTTTTTTGGGGGGGAATAGTGGATGCATACCCAATACCATATGGGGTTTTTAAAACCATCAGTGTTCACAGCTAGAGCATCATAAAGCACTAAACCTGTTTGGGGTCATTCAGCTCTGAATGGATTAGGAATAGCAATAGAGTATTATTTTTACTATTGCAATAATGGGAAAACCATACAGCATCTGGGAAATGGGAAGTAATAAAGTTTGACCTGAGGAAAGGAAGAGTAACTCCAATTCTTTGGCTTAAGAGTCCTTCACCTGAATCAAGGGCTTCCTTGAAGGAAGTTCCTGGGAGGGGGGAGGCAGTTAAGTTTGAACCAAGGAAAAGGAGCATAGGTTCATTTTTGGATTAAGAGCCCCTTACCAGTATTAATGTCACCAAACCTCTTTAAGGAGGCTTCCTTGACGGGGTAAAGAGGCTATCGGTCTGAGGAATTGGACCTCTTGGTCTTCTTCCTCAGACTGAACCTAATTACCCCCAATCCCCCTCCCTTTTCCCATTTTCCCCATTGTCCCTCTTCTCCATTGACCCCTTACTCGCTTGGATACATATACATATTCGTAATGCCTTTGCTAATAACCACTCAGTTATCGCCATCTTTTTCAACCTTGGAAGGCTTATGACACAACTTGGAGGTATAATATCTTGGCCCAGGCCCACTCCTTAGGCCTCCGAGGCAACCTACCATTCTTCCTTAAGTCCTTCTTAACTGACAGACATTTCCGTGCCCGGGTTAGTAATGAGCTTTCCCGAATTTGTCAAGCTAAAGGTGTCCCCAGGGTTGTTTCTGAGCACAACACTCTTTCTCCTTGCTATAAATAATCTGGCATCTGTTCTCCCATCAATATTTGGTCATCGCTCTATGTGGATGACTTTGCTATAGCTTGTGCAGGTGCTGACTGTCACCTCATTGCAGTTTTCCTCCAGCATGCCATCAACCGGGTTTCTGATTGGGCCACCACTCACGGGTTTAAATTTTCTAGTGGCAAAACTCATCAAATTACGTTTACTAGGCGTTCAGTGGTCTTTGATCATCCATTGTACCTATACGGCTCCGTATTCCAGAACGTGATACAGTCAGGTTTCTCGGCCTCCTGTTTGACCGTCGATTGTCCTGGAAACCTCACATTACCTCTCTGAAGGCAACTTGTCATAGCCGGCTGAACCTCTTTAAAAACCTAGCACATCTTTCATGGGGGCTGATCGTAGAACTCTCCAATTGCTACCCACGTTCGCACCCATTGGCAACAACGCTGGTCTGACCTGCTAAATAACAAACTTCATTCTATTAAACTGAGTATAGGTTTCTGGCCTTCTTGTCACCAATGTCGAGGTTGGGAGACTACACTCTCAGTCTTCGCATGGCACACTCGTCTTACTCATGGGTATCTCATGGAGAGGCTCCCTGTTCCTCTCTGTGAGCATTGTCAGGTTCCAGTATCTGCCATATTCTGTTGGCCTGCACCACTATCAACGAGCACGCAATTTACCTCCAACGTCGTCTTCGCTCTGCGGCCCTTTCTTTACCTTCCCTTCTTGCTGATGGGCCCTCCTTTAATCCTGACTCTCTCATTGACTTTTTGACAGCAACTGACTTACTACACAAACTCTGAAGATTATACCTCTAGCACCTCCCTCAGTCCCTGCTACCTCAATCTCTTACTACCCTCTATCCCTGCACTATCCACTAAACCGCTGTACTCCATACCCTCCTAATCATCCCTCTCCCTCTTACTACCCATTATCCCTGCATCCTACCCTGCCCGCTGTGCTGTATAACCCTTGTGGTTTAGTGCTTCTTTTGATTATAATAATTAAACAAAATATAGAATACAGTTATTATCAAAACTAAGCACTAAACCCATAAACTCATTTTCAAAAACCTAAATGTCACTGGTTCAGCAGCTACACAGACACCATTTGCAACATAAAGAGTTCTGTAAGTTTTATATTTATCCTTCCTCAGTCTTTCTTCATTTTTCAGGGTATTGGAATATGACAATGATCTCAACACAGAATAGAGCAGAAGGCATGAAACCTACCAAGGCCATAGAGCGTTCTACAACAGGACAAGAGCAATGGCGTTAAAAAATAGATAACAGCTCATAGAAAAAAGTGCTCACAAAAACAAGTCCCACATGGTGTAGCTTACAAAACAGAATCCATATTATATTCCACATAAGTTTCAGTAATTGTGTACAAAAACCCTCTTAATATTACAAGATTTTTAATGAACACTGCATTAAAAGCCTTGTTCACTAGAGCTACAGGCCATCATTCAGCATACAGTAGTTGGTACATTAGAGACATTAAAACAAAGTGTTTAATAACATGTATCTATGTGAAAGCCATAATGGCCAGCAGATTCAACAGTTTTTGCAATGTGCTAATATTCTCTCTGGGTTATTTTGAAAACACTATATTCATGGGGAAGCACTAAACCTGTAGGGATCATAGTTTAATTTAAAGGGAGGAAAGGGTAGCTATTATTATTATTATTATAATCAAAAGAAGCTAAACCAAAAGGGTAGCTATATTATTATTATAATCAAAAGAAAAGGGTAGCTATAATTCCCTGAGCGAGACTTTTAGCAGCATCAAGTCATCCCCTCCATTGAAGACTTCCAGGAGGTACCATGCCAGTCAAGGCTCTTGATCCAAGGAATTGAAATTGTCCTTTCAATTGAACCCCCCTCAAGGAGGTTTCTTGATGCTGGTGAGGGCTCTTGATTTAGGAAGTGGATCTGTGCTCCAGTTCCCTGAATTAAGCCTGACTTCCACATCCCCCACAGGTGCTGTATAATCCTACGGGTTTAGCACTTCCCCATGATTATAATAATAATAATTTCAATTGAACCTAAATGCCTCCCAGTCACTACATGACCCCTATGGATTAAAATGAATCCTCTGATGAAGAGTAATGAGAGAAGGGGAAATCAGGCTTGATCAAGGGAAGGTTGCTGTTAATTCCTGGGATCAGGGACCTTTCAACAGGAAGCACCCTGTTTCCCTCCCTTGTGTGTATTTAAAGTAACATCTAGTACTACATTGATGGGGCTTCTATTTGATTATAATAACTAACATTGAGGGGGAAGTTGTAAACCCTTGCAGGCCATACAGCACCTGAAAAAAAATGAGTGGTATGTTTGATCCGAAAAGGCAGCTCCAATTCTTAAGAGCAGAGCCCTTCCACATCGTGGGCAGACCTTTAATATATTGAAAGTGCCGAATTTTACAATAAAACAGATGTAACAAACCCTTAAGTAATGGATTTCAGTACAAAGGTCAAAATATCTGACTGGCCAAACATTCAATGCAACATGGAATTTGTCCTTTAGTAGTGTGTATGTCTGGTAAACCATGTCTGTTTTGGTGTATTTTGATATGATTTTTGTGTAAACAGACTTTCCCTTTTTTCCCCAACCCTATTATTACTTTCCCTCAAGGAAGGTTCCTTGATGCTGGTGAGGGCTCTTGATCTAGGGAATTGGATATGTGCTCCAGTTCCCTGAATTAAACCTGAATGCCTTCCACATCCCCCCACATGCACTATAATCCTATGGGTTTAGTGCTTCCCCCTTGATTATATTATTGCTTCATTATAGTACCAGTTTGTGTATATACTATATTGACCATTTTGTCCCACCCAAGAGACATGCTAAAATTTTTGTAATGTAATCCTTAAACTGTAACAAATCAATAAAAACTGAACAGGATATTTTACTTGTATTACTGTACTGCTTAATGTTGGTTATAATTGGTGGGAAGTGCTAAACACCCAGCACCTTCGGGGTGGGGGGAGGGGAAAGAGGAGGTAATTAGGTTTGATCCCAGGAAAGGGAGTGTTATAATAAAAAAGGCTAAACCTACAAGGGTCATACAGCAAAACAGGGCGGGAAAAGGATGCAGGGATATTGGGAAGCAAGAGATGGATAATTATTAGGATATGGAGTGCAAGGGTAGAAGGGCTGTGAGGAGTGGGAGTTATCATCATCAGAGTTTGTGCAGTAAATCAGTTGCTGTCAAAAAGTCAATGAGAGTCTGGGTTAAAGGAGGGACCATCAGCAAGAAGGGAAGGTACGTAAGGGCAGTAGAGGGTGACGACTTTGGAGGTAAATTCTGCGTGCACGTTGATAAAGTGGGCAGTCCAACAGGATGTGTCTAACAGAAACTGGAACCTGACAATTCTCAGAGTGGAACAGGGGCCTCTCCACGAGATACCCGTGAGTAAGGCGAGTGTGGCATGTGAAGACAGGAGAGTGTCTCCCAACCTCGACATTATGACAAGAAGTCGGTCCCAGAAAAAGTTTGTTATGGAGCAGATCAGACCAACGGGTGCAAAGGTGGGTACAATTAAGCAAAATAGTCTGTGAAAGGAACACCTCTATATGAAACTGGGAGGTCATGTACTGCTGATCGTGCATCAGTATCTGCTTGTTCATTGCCCTGTACGTCAACGTGACCGGGGGACCCAAAAAAAAAAATATTTTTTTGTAAGATGCAGCGAACCAAATTGTATACGAAGAACCAGAGAATATGAATCAAATTTTTTTTTTTAGTGTCGAAGTTCCACCTGAAAAATAAGGAAAAAAAAAAAAAAACAAAAATGACCCGGGGGAAATAACAAAATTTTAAGTTTTTTAAAAAAATATAAAAAAAATGGGGGCCCTTGTGGTTCTGGCAGGATGGAAGTGGGGAAAATAAGGCCCCAGGTTGAGTCTGATGTAGCGAGATGTTAATGGTTATCCTGGGTAGTTAAGAATTCTCGTATGCCCTTTGGGCAAAATCGAAGATTTGAACGGAAGAGTAGATAAAACCCAAATCAGAGGATACATCACTCCTTAAAAAATGGCGTCTGCCAGCTGACCAGGCCAGCAGCAGAGCTGATAAAGAAAAAAAAATAGTTACCACAAGTAAGTAAACATAACCGAAAAAAGAAAAAGATAACATGTTTACTTTAAGATGGAAGAATTACTGGTAACCTTAAATCAACCACAAAAAAAGATCCCCTGGTGAGCACCTTACCTTTTGGGGAGTGGGGGGTGTAGTGACTCTCCACAGTCTTTTTCCCGGTAAGGTCTCCCCCAAAAGGGGGGGGCACCCCGAACCCCTGAATGACCCGCAGACTAACAACCTTAACCCATAATTTACTTTTCCCCATATACCAAAGCCAAAGGAATCTAGACCCCACAAATGGTAAAAAAGGCGATGTAATAGGATAATTCACAAAAAATTTTCTTCAGCTGAAAAAGTTAGCCGAGTCAATAAAAACCCCACACTATGCTGTTGGGGGAAAACTGCAAACCACACCATCAGAGGTTTCAAACATCCGAGAAACTCGGCATAAGAATGAGACTGGAATGATTAAGGAAAAAAGCGGCAACTGTTATATTTGGGCTACGCGGCAGTGGGAAAAAAACACAAATTCAGAACCTCCGAAGGGGTAGGAAAAAAATTTGATGTTACATGAACATATAAAGGGGGGAACAAGAAGACAAAGCGAATGTAGATGAAAAAGGGTGGGTAAACAGGGGCAATGAACAAACAATGAATCTACTTTTCCCTAACTTCCCTTTTTAAGGTTGCGAAAAGGCATGAGTGAACAAAATAATGGAGGCAATAAGCAT